>BQNB010039678.1:1581-47908 GCA_026074375.1 Tanacetum coccineum
AAATGGGTTGTTTGAGTTCGTACGGTTAGGAATAGAGTTCAAGACCTTCTTGCTCTTGGTTCTTGGCTTCTAGGGACTCTTGAGGCTTCTCTTAATCTTCTACTACTACTAGGGAATGGCTAGAACATGGTTTGAGTGGGAGAGAATGTGTGAAATGAGATATGAAAGTGTATGTTTGGATCGGCTATATATAGGGTCATGAATACTTAGTGGCCAAGTTTAGCTACTTGGTGACCTAGTATACTTAGAGTAGGGAGCAAGGTTAGTGACTAAGGTAGGCTACTTGTGACTATGGAGGGCTAAATAGAGGTGTCGAGTTGTGGGGAGGTCACGGCTAGGGAGGAGGTGGTAAAAGGTGGTGGTTTTGCTTGGTGGCCAAGTTATGGTGACAAGTAGGTGATGAAGCTACTTAGTGGCTACTAGGTGATGCTAGGAAGGTGTCATGGTGATGCTAGGTTGTATAGTTGATTAGTTTTAAGTTAAACTTAGGTTTAGTGGTGATTAGGGTTCGAATTAAGGTTTAGGTTTAGGTTAGGGTTTTGTTTAGTATTAGGGTTAGGATTAGAAGGTAATTAGGGTTTAGATAATGTATTTGAAAGGCTTGTACATATTTCTAAAAAGATAGTATGAATTACTTAAGACAATGGAGGGAAAATGAACTTATTTGAATTTCATGCTTAACTGGATTGTATATTGTGTTCTATAAGGTTGTATTAGGTTTTAAGAGAGAAAATATATTCAAAAGTTGTGCTAGAATACTTGTACATAAGCCTTGAACACTTGTATACTTGTTTGGAATAAACATTAACGGATAATGTTCATTTAGTAATAATGTTATGAAAACTACGTTAAATAGATAACGTACATGGTATAGTGGATATTAGAATATTGAATTGACATATTAAGGCGTTTACTTGATATAAACGTAGATATAGTTGGCATTGGTAGGTTGCATGAGCTTGTTTACTTTAGAAATGTAAACTATGTTACATAATGGAATAAAGCAAAAAATTTCCCGTGAAAAAGTAGTATTTAATATAATATAAGTGGAAATTACAGTGATGAAAATTGTGGGTTGTTACATTCCCCCAACCTTACAGAAATCTCGTCCTGAGATTTAGTTGAGTGATAGAGTGATATTTGGAAACAGAAGTTCTTAGCTTCTACAGTTTCTGGTCTGATGGTTAACTCCATATCTTTTCATTGTTTTTTCCATTATCTTGTTGCAAAAATGAGTTCTTTTGTCGCTTATGAGAGCTTTGGGCATTCCAAAATGGCAGAATAGTTTTTTTAGAAAAGTAATAACAACTCTGGCGTCGTTTTTTGGTAGAGCTTGTACTTTGGCCCATTTAGAAACATAGTCAACAACGACTATAATGTATTCGAATTTGTATGATTTCGAAAAGGGTCCCATGAAATCGATACCCCATATGTCAAAATTTTTACATAATTGAATGTTGTTTAAGGGCATCTCATCATGTTTTGATATATTTCATGTCTTCTGATATGCTTCGCAAATGCTAACTTGAGTATGAGCTTCTTTGATGATGGTCGGCTAGTAGAAACCTGAGTCTAAGACTTTTTTAGTTGTTGTATTTGGTCCATAATGTCCACCGGTCGGTCCATGTTGACATTGATCTAAAATGGTTTGGGTTTCTGGTCCAGAGATACAGCGTCTGATCATACCGTCAGAACATACTTTGAAGAGGTAGGGTTCCTACCAGAAGTAGTGTTTGATGTTTCAGAAAAAAAATTTCTTTTGCTGATATGTCATTTCTTTAGGTACTATGTCACTTGCTAAATAATTTGCAAATTCTGCAAACCATGGTTCGTCTTCTGTGTTGATTTCCATAAGAGTTTATCCAGGAAAATTATCATCGACTTCACTATCGTCACTTATTTCTTTATTTTCAATTCGTGATAGGTGGTCAGCTACAACATTTTCTGTACCTTTTCTATCTTTTATTTTGATATTAAATTCTTGTAAGAGCAGAATTCAATGGATAAGGCGTGGTTTAGCATCTTGTTTCTTGAATAAGTGCCTAAGAGCTGAGTTATCAGTGTGTACGATCATCTTTGATAATACCAGATAGGATCAGAATTTGTCAAAAGCAAAGACTACAGCCATAAGTTCTTTTTCAGTGATTGTATAGTTCTGCTGAGCTGCGTTGAGAGTTTTGCTTACAAAGTACATCGGATGAAAATTTCTACCTTTTTTGACCTAAGATTGCTCCGATTTTGAAATCACTTTCATCACACATGAGTTCGAAAAGAAGACTCCATTTTGGGCCTACGATCATAGGAGCACATGTGAGCTTTTCTTTTAATATCTTGAATACGTTTTGACATTTGTCATTGAATTCAAAATGAGTATCTTTTTCGAGCAACCTAGTGAGAGGACAGGCGATTTTTTAGAAATCTTTAATAAATCTTCGGTAGAAACTGGCATGTCCTAGAATGCTTCTAATACCTTTGATATTAGTGGGTGGTGAAAGTTTGGAGATTATGCCAATTTTTGCTTTGTCTACTTCAAAACCTGCTTCGGAAACGTTATGTCTAAGCACAATTCCTTCTTTAACCATAAAGTGACATTTTTCCTAGTAAATGACAAGATGTGCATCTTTGAAACGTTGAAGCATTTTATCGAGGTTGGTCAGACTGTGATAAAAAAAGCTTCTAAAGACGGAAAAATCGTCCATGAATACTTTGATTGATTCTACGATCATGTCATGAAATATAGCCAACATGCACCTTTGAAAAGTAGCTGGAGCATTACATAAACCGAAAGGCATTCGCTTATAAACGTATGTACCAAAAGGACATGTGAATATTGTTTTTTCTTGGTCCATAGGATCGTGTGGTATTTGAAAATATCCGGAAAAACCATCGAGGATACAAAAGTATTTATTTCCTGCGAGTCTTTCTAATATTTGGTCCATAAATGGCAAAGGGAAATGATCTTTTGCAGTTGCTTCATTGAGTTTTCGATAGTCAATACAGACTCTCCAACCTGTAATAGTTCTTGTTGGGATAAGTTCATTTATTTTGTTAGTAACAACTGTAATACCACATTTCTTCGGTACATAGTGAATCGTGCTTACCCAAGGGCTATCGGCGATTGGATAAATGATACATGTATTGAGCAGTTTAACTATTTCTTTTTAACAACTTCTTGCATGTTTGGGTTTAATCTTCTTTGTTTTTGAACAATTGTTTTTTTGTCTTTCGAGAGTTGAATTTTATGTTTACAAAAAGATGGATAGATTCCAAGAATGTTTGTTGTTTTCCAGGAAAGTCTTGTTTGTGTCTTTTAAGAATGGATACGAGTTTATTTTTGTTTTCTTTAGAAAGCTGAGACGATATGATAACTAGAAAAGAGGGTTCTTCCAAGAATACATATTCCATGTTATCAAGAAGAGGTTTGAGTTCAAGATCCGTAGGATGTTCTTCAATAGATGTTTTGATCTTGTAATCGGTGTTAAAAGTGATTTTTTTGAATTGTGGTTCTTCGGTGTCGGATTCGGATTCAAAATTTTCATCGGAAGTCATTGCCATGAATTCATCGAATTCAGCAAAGAGTTTTTCTTCAAGGATGGTTCCTTCGATGGAATGAAGGATTTCACTACCTTTATCGAGAAGAGCATCAAAATCTTCTTCTAAGATTTCATTGATGACGTCAATACTGAAACATGTATCATTGTTTGAATGAGAGTGTTTCATCGCAGAATCGATGTGAAAGATCATAAGTTCAGTTCCAACTTCGAGATTGAGCTGCTTCTGTTTGACTCGAATTACTACATCGACAGTGTGAAGAAAAGGTCTTCCTAAGATTAGGGGAACTTTACTATCTTCTTCCATTTCTAGAATAACAAAATCGGCAGGGAAGGTGAATTTACCAACTTCAACGAGCATATTTTCAGCTATTCCAACAGGGTATTGGAATGATCGATCGGCAAATCTTACTCACATTTTAGTCGGTTTGAGAGTTTCAAGAGATAATTTCACATATAAAGAATACGCCATGAGATTAATGCTAGCACCAAGGTCGACTAAAGCATTACATGAGAAAGCTTTGTTGAAATTACATAGAATAAGAAAAATTTTGGGGTCTCCAAGTTTGGTGGAACTTTGTTTTGAAGTATCACGAAACTTTCATCGCTCAGGAAAGCGGCTAAGATTTGTTCGATTTTATGTTTGTTATTTACGAGCTCTTTGAGAAACTTGCCATAGTTGGGCATTCTGGCTAAAACATCAACAAGAGGTATGTTGATTCGAACAGCTCGGATCATGTCAAGGAATTTTCCATATTGAGCTTCCATTTTTTCTTTTCTAGAGGCGTTGAGGATATGGGATTTTTGGTTTGTATGGTTTGGGTTTCGGTGTTTCTTTGACTGGTGTTGGTGTTTTAAGTTTGGGTTGAGGTGTAGGTTCATCATCTTCATCATCGCTATCAAAGTTGATAGGAGTTTTGGAATTGTTTTGTTGATCATTTGGGTTATCTGGTGGGTCATAGGATTTACCACTCCGTGTAAATACGGCATTTATGTGCTTGTTAAGAGCTTGCGGTGGTTGGTAAGGTTTAGATGAACTACCTTTTGGGTTAGGTTGAGTGTTACTAGGAAGAGATCCAGAAGGTCGACCAGATTGCTTGTCAGCAAGTTTGTCGAATTAGCTTCGAGATTTTAAATCGAGGCTTGCTGGTTTTTGGTTGTTGTTTCGAGTTTGTTTGTTAGATCCATAAAAGTGTCTTTGACAAAAGAGTTGGTCGAGTGTTGAGCTTTGATGAAATCGCTTAGTTGTTTTTGAAGATTGATAGTTGTCTCGGTTGTAATCGTTTCTTCCGCTTGATCACCAGTTATCACGGTTGGAATCACGGTCGCGGTAATCATTGTAAAAACGAGTATGACGGAAAGTTTGCATGAATTTGGCTACTTCTTCACGTAACATGGGTATGTCATCGTCGTCAAGGTTTGATTATTTTGAACGAGATTGAAAATATTTATACTGAGCATCTATTTTCATGGTCATAGCATCCATTCGAGCCATAATTTTGTTAGTGTCGGAATTACTGCTACCTTCAGCGGCGAAAGCAATGGTTTTCTTAAGAGATGATTTGGTTTTTTGGTTTTTAGCCCAGTCGAGCTTGAGTAAAACTTTATCTTCGAGAAGCTGATAAGCTTGATTTGCTGTTTTATAGAGTAAAATATTACTAGCTGCGGCATTTAGAACTTCTTGGGTTATTTTGTTGAGACCATGGTAAAAGATTTTAATAATGTTGCATTTGGACAGATTGTGACCATGGCAGTTTCTGAGCATTTCCTTCATACGAAGCCAAGCATCGGTTAGAGATTCGTTTTCATGTTGACAAAAGGCTTGGATTTCTCCGAGGAGTCGATCGAAAAGAGCTGGGGGAAAATCAGCTAATGAAAGCGGGTTATATAGTTAATTAGTCTTAAGTTAAACTTAGGTTTAGTGGTGATTAGGGTTCGAATTAAGGTTTAGGTTTAGGTTAGGGTTTTGTTTAGGATTAGGGTCAGGATTAGATAGTAATTAGGGATTAGATAATGTATTTGAAAGGCTTGTATATATTGCTAAAAAGATGGTATGAATTACTTAAGAAAATGGAGAAAAAATGAACTTATTTAAATTTCATGCTTAATTGGATTGTATATTGTGTTCTAGAAGGTTGTCCTAGGTCTTTAAGTTGGGGAAAATATATTTTAAAAGTTGTACCAGAATAACTTGTACTAAGCTTGAACATTGTATACTTGTTTGGAATAAACATTAACGGATAATGTTCATTTAGTAATAATGTTATGAAAACTACGTTAAATAGATAACGTTTATGGTATAATGGATATTAGAATATTGACTTGACATATTAAGGCGTTTACTTGATATAAACGTAGATATAGTTGACATTGGTAGGTTGCGTGAGCTCGTACTTAAGAAAGTAAACTATGTTACATCAATGGAATAAAGCAAAAAATTTCTCGTGAAAAAGTTAGTATCTTGTCACATATATATAAGTGGAAATTACAGTGATAAAAATTGTAGGTTGTTACATATGATGTAGAGAATCGGTGGTTAACTCCATATCTTTTCATTCTTTTTTCCATTATCTTGTTCAAAAATGAGTTTTTATCGCGTATGAGAGGCGTTGGGCATGCTCTTAATGCCAGAATAGTTTTTTCGAAAGCAATAACAACTCTGGCATCGTTTTTTGTTGCTAGAGCTGTGCTTCGGCCCATTTAGAATACATAGTCGACAACGACTAAAATGTATTCGAATTTGTTATGTTTTCGGAAGGGTTCCATGGAAATCGTACCCTATATGTCAAAAATTTCACATAATTAAATGTTGTTTAAGGGCATCTCATCATGTTTTGATATATTTCATGTCTTCTGACATGCTTCGCAAAGGCGAACTTGAGTATGAGCTTCTTTGATGATGGTCGGCTAGTAGAAACCTGAGTCTAAGACTTTTTTTGTTGTTGTATTTGGTCCATAATGTCCACCGTTCGGTCCATGTTGACATTGATCTAAAATGGTTTGGATTTCTGGTCCAGAGATACAGCGTTTGATCATACCGTCAGAACATACTTTGAAGAGGTAGGGTTCCTCCCAGAAGTGGTGTTTGATGTCTGAGAAAAAAAATTCTTTTGCTGATATGTCATTCCTTTAGGTATTATGTCACTTGCTAAATAATTTGCAAAGTCTGTAAACCATGGTTCGTCTTCAGTGTTGAATTCATAAGAGTTTCTCCAGGAAAATTATCATCGACTTCATTGTCATCACTTGTTTCTTCATTTTCAATTCGTGATAGGTGGTTAGCTGCAACATTTTCTGTACCTTTTCTATCTTTTATTTTGATATCAAATTCTTGTAAGAGCAGAATCTAACAGATAAGGCGTGGTTTAGCATCTTGTTCTTGAATAAGTGCCCTAAATGTCTGAGTGTTCGTGTGTACGTTCATCTTGATAATACAGTTAGGAATCAGATTTGTCATAGCAAAGACTACAGCCATAAGTTCTTTTTTAGTGATTGTATAGTTCTGCTGAGCTGCGTTGAGAGTTTTGCTTACAAAGTATACCGGATGAAAATTTCTACCTTTTTTTGACCTAAGATTGCTCTGATTGCGAAATCACTTGCATCACAGATGAGTTCGAAAGGAAGACTCCAGTTTGGGCCTACGATCTACTGGGAGCATGTGAGCTGTTCTTATAATATCTTGAATGTGTTTTGCAATTCGTCATGATTCGAAAATGAGTATCTTTTTCGTGCAAGCTTAGTGAGAGAAGGGCGATTTTTTTTAGAATCTTTAATGATTATTCGGTAGAAAACTGGCATGTCCTAGAATGCTTTCTAATACCTGTGATATTGTGGGTGGTGGAAGTTTGAGATTATGCCGGATTTTTTGCTTTTCGACTTCAAGACCTGCTTCAGAACGTATGTCAAGCACAAATCCTTTTTAACATAAAAGTAAATTTTTCTTACTTGTAAATGAACAGATGTGCATCTTTGAATCGTTTGAAACATTTTATCGAGGTTGGTCAGACTATGATCAAAAGAGCTTTTAAAGATGGAGAAATCATCCATGAATACTTCGATTGATTCTTTGATCATGTTTTGAAATATAGCCAACATGCACCTTTAAAAAGTAGCTGGAGCATTACATAAACCGTTACGGCATTCGCCTTTAAGGTTTGTACAAAAGGACATGTGAATGTTGTTTTTTCTTGGTCCATATGATCGTTTGGTATTTGAAAATATCTAGAAAAACCATCGAGGAAACATATGTATTTATTTCTTGCAAAGTCTTTCTAACATTTTGGTCCATAAACGTCAAGAGAAATGATCTTTTGCAGTTGATTCATTGCGTTTTCGATTGTCCCCACTAACCTTACCACCCCAATCAACTTTCTACCTATAATAGTCTAGTTGGGAATAATTCATTTTCTTTCGTTAGTAACAAATGTGATACCACCTTTTTCCGGTTACAATAGGAATCCGGGCTTACCCATGGTGCTATCGGCGATTGGAAAATGTTACCTGTATTGAGCGTTTAAACTATTTCTTTTTTAACAACTTTCTTGCATGTTTGGTTTAATCTTCTTTGTTTTTGAACAATGTTTTTTTTTGTCTTTCGGGTAGAATTTTTTGTTTATCAATAGATGGCAGGATTAGGATTGTTTGTTGTTTTCCTAAGAAGGGCAATTTTGTATCTTTTATGAACGGATACGAGTTTATTTTTGTGTTCTTTCAGAAAGTGAGACGAATATGATAACAAGAAAAGAGGGTTCTTCCAAGAATACATATTCCAGGTTATCAGGAAGAGGTTTAAGTTCAAGATCGTAGGAGGTTCTTCAATGTTGTTTTTGATCTTGTTGTAAAAAAAATTCGGGTGTTAAGAGCGTATTTTTTTTACATGGTGTTCTTCGCGTGTCGGATTCGGACTTCCGAATTTTCATTCGGCAGTCATTGCATGATTTTCATCGAATTCAGCTAAGAGTTTTTCTTCAAAGGTTGGTTCCTTTGATAAAATGGTGGATTTAATACCTTCATCGAGTAGAGCATCGAAATCATCTTCTAAAATATTCACGATGAAGTCATTACTGAATTCTTGTATCATGTTTGAATAAAGGTGTTTCATAGCAGAATCGATGTGAATAAGATCATTCGTTCTGTTCCAACTTGAGATTGAGTTTCCTTCTGTTTGACTCGAATTACTACTTGGCGAGTGTGAAAGATAGGTTTCTACGATTAGGGAAAAATTTTATCTTCTTCTTACATTCTAGAATAACAAAATCGGCAGGGAAGGTGAATTTACCAACTTCAACGAGCATATTTTCAGTTATTCTAACAGGGTATTAGAATGATTGGTCAGCTAATATTACACTCGTTTTAGTAGGCTTGAGAGTTTCGAGAGATAATTTCGTGTATAAGGAATACGGCATGAGATTTATGCTAGCACCAAGGTAGGCTAATGCATTGCATGAGAAAGCTTTATTGAAGTTACATGGAATGAGAAAACTTTCGGGGTCTCTAAGTTTTGGTGGAACTTTGTTTTGAAGTATCACGAAACTTTCATCGCTCAGGAAAGTGGCTGAGATTTGTTAAATTTTATGTTTGTTATTTACGAGTTCTTTGAGAAACTTTCCATAATTGGGCATTCCAGCTAAAACATCAACCAGAGGTATGTTGATTCGAACGACTCGGATCATGTCAAGGAATTTTCCATATCGAGCTTCCATTTTTTCTTTTTTAAAGCATTGAGGATATAGGATTTTTTGTTTGTATGGTTTAAGTTCTGGTGTTTCTTTGACTGGTGTTGGTGTTTTAAGTTTGGGTTGAAGTGTAGGTTCATCATCGTTATCAAAGTTGACAGGAGTTTTGGAATTATTTTTTTGATCATTTGGGTTATCTGGTGGGTCATAGGATTTACCACTTTGTGTAAATACGGCATTTATGTGCTTGTTTTGAGCTTGCGGTGGTTGATAAGGTTTAGATGAACTACCTTTTGGGTTAGGTTGAGTGTTACTAGGAAGAGATCCAAAAGGTCGACCAGATTGCTTGTCAGCAAGTTTGTCGAATTTAGCTTCGAGATTTTAAATCGAGGCTTGCTGGTTTTTGGTTGTTGTTTTGAGTTTATTTTTTAGATCCATAAAAGTGTCTTTGGCAAAAGAGTTGGTCGAGTGTTGAGCTTTTATGAAATCGCTTAGTTGTTTTTGAAGATCGGGTTTATCATCAGAGTGAGATTGATAGTTGTCTCAGTTGTAATTGTTCCTTCCGCTTGATCGCCAGTTATCGCGATTGGAATCACGGTCGCGGTAATCATTATAAGAACTAGTTACGGACGGAAAGTTTGCATGTAATTTGGACTTCTTCTTCACGAGACATGGGAATGTCATCATCGTTAAGGTTTGATTGTTTTGAACGAGATTGAAAATCTTTATACTGAGCATCTATTTTCATGGTCATGGAATCCATTCAAGCCATAATTTTGTTAGTGTCAGAATTACTGCTACCTTCAGTGGCAAAAGCAACGATTTTCTTAAGAGATGATTTGGTTTTTTGGTTTTTAGCCCAGTCGAGCTTGAGTAAGACTTTGTCTTTGAGGAGCTGATAAGCTTGATTTGGAGTTTTATAGAGGAAAATACCACCAGCTACGGCATTTAGAACTTCTTTGGTTATTTCGTTGAGACCATGGTAAAAGATTTTGATAATATTGCCTTTGGACAGATTGTGATCATGGCAGTTCCTGAGCATTTCCTTCATACGAAGCCAAGCATTGGTTAGAGGATTGTTTCATTGTTTGAGAATAAAAGGCTTGGATTTCTCCGAGGAGTCGATCGAAAAGAGCTGGGGGAAAATCAGCTAATGAAAGCGGTTTGAAGTTCATCCCATGTTTTGATAGTTCCTTTGTTTAGTTTGTCCAACCATTTTTTTGCTTCTCTAGTGAGTGATAGGGGAAACATCATTATGCGGACAGCTTCATTATCAGTGTCCCTGTATTTAGAGATATCACATATTCCAATGAATTCGTGAATGTGTTTGTGAGGATCGGTTTTGGTTCTACCATCAAATTGGTTTCCCTTGATGACAGTCAAGTGATTACCTTTAATGGCGAATTCGTTTGCGGTTTCAGGAATGGTGATTGCTGAACCGAGAGTCGGAGCGATAACACGGTCAGCAGCCCACATGGGTTCATCATCCATTGGATCATAATTTTAAATAATATCAAGGAAGTGACTGAAGTAATTGATGTTAAGAATTGGCGGATAGACAATTCTCGGGTGTTGAGGTGGGTTGTTTCTTTGTTCGAATGGAACTCTTCTGTTTTGTCGACGAAGTCTTCTATTTAGAGTACGTTCAGGTTCAGGTAATGTTTCAACAAGTTCAGAGCTGGAAGCATGTGTATGCATCCAAGGGAGAATTTGTTTGGGTCAGTTTGCCAGAAAACTGTACGGCAATTTTGAAAAGAGGGAATGTTAAAAATTATTTTTGAAGGGTTGATAATAGAACAACTTTTAAAATCCCCGGCAGCGGCACCAAAAACTTTTGATGTGTTTTGAAAGCTTTAAATTTATAAGACTGAGATTACCGGTTATTAGATGGAAACACACGGGTCAAAGTATAACCCACGTATGTAGTAAAATCTCTTTTAGGTAAGACTAGGTCGTCCACAGGGATTTGCGTAGTGTCGAATAATCAGCTGAAAAATAAACTTTAACAATTGTGATAAATATGACTACTCGGATAATTTCATATAAATCATAAGGAATGGTGGTGATAGTTACGATCTTAAACATATGACTTTAATTTATAAAAAGTATTTTATCATCAGAAAACGTTTTCACAAATTAACTCGTTTAACTTAAGACTTATGTTTAGTTAACTCGATTAAATGTGTCACTCAAATAATCAAGTTACTATTATATCAAATCTATTTTTGTTTATCAAATAACGTAAGTGGATTTCTCGTCACAGACGATAAAGATCATAGACAAATCTTTAAAACTATATAGATCACAATGGGTCTTTCGACCTATATCGGTGTGAGTATATAATCAAAGTTGATAAGATAAGATACGATAGGATTATAACATAAGCTTAAGCTTAACAAGATCATAAATACCAAATTCTTATTCTTATATTATTTTCACCGAGTAGTCATGAGAGATTTAGCCTCTCATGGCTATGAAGTTCATAACAAAATTAAAGGGAATAACATGAAACATACTATATTCGAGGTAAGAATATGGATCAAAATTCTCCCCGTAACAAGTATGGAATTGAAATACAACCTTTTATTCTTATAATTCTATTATATTCTTCTTCGTTCTTCGTGGTTTGATCTTCAATCTTCAAGGTTTTTGGTGTTTTTTGGTTGAAGAATTGGAGATATGATTGTTGTATGAGATATTTGAGTGGGAGATGATGATGTGAAGTGAGAATGGATGAATTGTGAAAATTCGGCCACTATTTATAGGCTAAATTTGGGGTAAAATTACGGCGCACACAAAAGATTATGCGGCACACACAAAAGAGTGTGCGGCGCACACAAAAGATTGCGCGGCGCAACTTTGGTGATTAAAATCTGAGGGGAATTTAATGTTTATTGAAGAAGTGCGACGCACAAAAGTATTTGTGCGGCGTACTTGGGGTATTAATGCTATCTTCATTTAATGGACTTTAATTCTGAACTCGTTGAGAAGTGCGGCGCACAAAAGGTAAATGTGGCGCACTTATGCCTTTTTCAGCCTTGAGATTTTTTATTTTCTTCTAAGCTTGGGCTTTTCCGTATAATCTAATAAACACTTGAACTGTATTTTCCCTTTGGAGCTCGGGTTGAATTCAATTGTGAATGAACATAATTTCGCTTTTAATTTAAGTATCGAATGTTCTACTGAGAAATGATAGAATATGATATAAATAACGCCCGCCATAAAAACTTGTATTAATTTAGGTGTATCAGTTAACTAACCATGGTAGTTAGTTAATAATACAAACATTTATAGCTTTTTGGGTGGTACCTAGATAAACTTTTACCAGTTAACAAGTTAATCCATCTAAATCTATAGTACTCATTATTTTGGTCTCGAGTGATATACCAAGCCAAGTTCTAAAGTCCACTACATCACCGGCACACTCCTAATTTTTATAGAATTTTTGGGTGAACGTTTGGAAACGAAATAGGCTTAATTCTCATAATTTGTCATTAAGGGTTATTTGTGTGCGAGGTCATGTAACTAGCAATTTTACAAAAGTATGCTAATTTTTTAAATTAGCATTAATTTTAAGCATATAGCATATTTTGTTAAAAAGAGGACAAGTAGACGTTCTAATTCTCCATCCCCCACTTAAATTATACAACATCCTCGTTGTATAAATAAAACAGTTTAAATAAAAATGGGCAATTAGAATTAAACGAGGGGAACTCCCCTGATATTTTGCTCAGGATGATTCTCCACTTTGAGTTCTTGAGCAAAAGTGTGTTGTAGAGGCGTCAGAATGCCCGTATGAATACAACACACGCTTTATTTAGGTATCTTTCACCACTTTGCCGATTTATTTTACAGCGAGGTCCTGGCTTAAAAGTTTAGAAAACAAGGTGCAATCCTATCTCGGGTTAACAGTGGTTACAATGCAGAAAAAATAAATACAAATATTGTACAGAGAGTCAATACGCCGTATCCCAAACCCAAGGATACGCCGTATTACAACTTGTAAAAAGGGTCAGTTTCTGTAAAATACGTCATAGCATAAACAGAATACGTCGCATAGTAGAACTGACAATAATGTTTTCAAAATATGCAGAAAAATGAATGCAGGAAATTAAAGGACTGATAACGTCCAGACATGTCGATACAGCGTATCCATAGAGGTTTGATACGCCGTATAGGCAGTCTGGGAAGACAGACTCAGCAAACGATAAAAATTACAAATGACTGGGTTGTCTCCCGGGAAGCACTTTTCTTTCAGCTAGTCTTTAAGTTTGACTTTTTCTTTTCAGCTTCATTCCTCTACTTGGTGTGTTTCATGAGCCATTCGCGATGCTTCTTATTAAACATGTCATGGTACAAGCAAGACATAGTCCCATGGGTTTTTCCTCAAGTTTCACATTAGTTTGGACTGATAGTAATGTATTCTTCGTCAGACCCTATCGAGTATCGTATGACTGTGAACTCTTCAGACTTGCATAGTTCATTTGAATTCTTAATGTCGCAACTAGTAGAAATTGGTATTTGAGGAAAATACTAATTACTCTCTTCAAAATTGTAGATTTCATTCCCTTCTTGTGCATCCAAATAAGGCTTTAAGAATGAGTCGGAACATGAGTATCTGCGGTTTTTAGTGTAAGGTTCATTGTATTCGTCCTTGCTTAGTTCAATGTCGCTTATTGCTCCTTTAGCATTACGTTCCTTTACTTAAAAATCCCACAGTCCGTTCTTAGTATTTTTATCCATGTTCCAATGGTTTTTAAAATTTGATCCCAACCAATTTAGAAATCCAAGATAATCGGACCCATTGTCCAAATCATCTGGAATCTTATTATTAGAAGTATGGGAAAGTGGATAATATTTAAAGAAAAATTTCTCAGCCAATTCTTTCCAAGTAGTGACTGTTCTTTCAATCTCATTATTCCACCATTCTCTCGCATCTTCGCTAAACAAAATTGGGAAACGTGCAACCGAAGTTGATTTTGATCCATATTAGGAATTTTAATCCATTCTAATATCTCAAGTACTTTTGTAATGTGGTTGATAATGTCACCCCTGTCAGTCCCGTTGAAAGAATTATCCTGTAGTATTTTCAAAAATTTGTCACCAATCTCGAATTCAGCATTTTCGTTGGGCCTATGTGTAGTAGCATCATAATCAGTTCGAATGTTATCTTTAGAATTACGATTCGTCATAAATATAGCTCCTAAGTCTGATCTTTACCCTAAAACCAAGGCCAAGATATCAGCATGATTTGTTCTTAATGGGAGAAAATACTAATAACTAAACACGGAATCCAAATTTGGTTCTGCTATTCTGTCAGGTGATTCGATAACTCCGTTATTCAATTGACTTGAATATCCGTATCAATCTGTTAAGGTCAGTACACAGTATTGAATTTCCAGAATACGATCGTATTGTTTGGATGGAACATGATACGTTTGTTAATAGGCTGCAAATATCAATACGCGTATTCATATAGAAAGTTAGATACGGCTCGTATTCAACTGTGAATAGTAGCCGTATTAGTTTCCTATCAAACACCAATAACGGCGAAAAGAATATAAAAAATGGACAAAAAATAAACACACAATCAAACAGAATTAAATTATTCTAATTATGCTAATTAATGGTTAAAAACTAAATACTAATAAAAATAAAGATTAAACAATTTTCACTCCCCTGCAATGGCGCCAAATACTTGATGTGTTGTCGTGTAGGTTGTATTTTATAATTATCAAGTTTTAAATTTATATTTAGCCAAATTATCCTAAAACAACACTCTAACGGGCAGTGTACCCGGTACAAATGTAGCTTCGTTGGTAAGTAGGGTGTCGAACACTAAGAGCGAGAAAGTTAACCTTATATTCTATCAGTATTTTATTTAGTTTAATTAGTCTAATTAATTCTATGTTATTTCTAATTATTGTTAAACCTATGCTAAACCTAGTTCTAATGATAAGGGGGGGTTTCAGCCTGAGAGACTGGCACAGGTTTGTGGTGACTTGAATCAATTCAAAACATAATAATCACACAAGAAGATAATCAAAAGAGAGAAGAGCGGTCAATGTAAGAAAAATGTATTAACCATGATAATTCCAATTAAATGTAGATTTGTTTGTTTAGTGCAATGAATGCTTATCTCGAAGCGACATATCATTCTTAAGACTTAGGCGGTACTTCTTCCTAAGACCTAGACACGTTGAATCCTGTCACAATTAAACGTATCCGCATAAAATATCCTTTTAGTTAATTATAATCTATCTTAGGGATTAAAGTAATGGTGATCTTGTTAAACCCTAGCCCATCGGGACTTTACCCACTTATTGCTTAACGGTGTTTCATATACTGGTAGTCCACTGTCCGAGTCTTTACCAAAAGAAGAAGAACGGCATTAATAGGTCCACCTGCTAGAAAACTTATCCCCTTAAAAATTTGGGTAAAGATAGAGGTCATTATTTGTATCCTATTATTCTAGAGATATAAAACACTATATGAAGAGAGTGGCCATCCCGCATCTAGCAACATTATATTGGTCAAAACCTAAGATCCATTTAATGATGGGTCGCATACTTAAGCACATAAACAAGTATGAATTGATAAACATAATTAAACATTAAACGATAAATTAAGCAATCGGTATTTAAACAAACCAAACATTAGATCTTCATTATCATAGCTAATACCCGAGGGTATTAGCCCATAACCAATGTACTGGGATAAGATTGGTTTGGGAATATTATATATGGGGGGGGGGGTGGGGGTATTTACTAATGTAAAAATGTTGAAATTTCCAAGTTATCTAACTATTGTTATAAGTGTATCAAAATTATTGATTTATTGTTTGATTATGTGTTATGTTATTGGTTCGTCTATGGATTTATGCACATGCTTGACCTCGTTTTCTCTTCTTCTCCTCTAAAAGATCAACTTTTGAGTTTATGTAAAGAGAATTTGATTAAGCACTCGGAAAAACTCGATTTTGAGGTCTTTTATTTAATTAGCTCTGGAAATAAACACACAAACTGATACGCCGTATTGAATGAGGTCAATACGGCGTATTGGTGGAATTCCTTGGAGTACGCACCACGTCCATAATCAATCACATTAACTGTCATCAATCACATTAACTATAAGATCTTTGACTGCTGACCAACTGGATACGACGTATGTTATCAGCAGGATACGCCGTATTAGGAATTGATTTTACGCGGTTTCTTATGAAGTGCAGGCATGGATACGCCGTACCATTTTTGCTGGATACGGCGTATTGAGTAAGAATTAATAATCTTTAAATATATTCATTTAAGCTCCAAAATGCGCGCCTTTTAGCAATTCTTCACAAGGTACTCCATAATTACTGCAATTAACAACTTTAATCAATTAAGTAACAATTCTTGCAATAATTATATAAAAATGGGTAATTTACTTAGGATAAATGATGCTATAAAAGTAACGTTATTTGATGTCATCACTCCTCTCATCTAATATAACCTAAAAATTTAAGACAAAAAAACTATACCAGCATAAAATCGACGACGGATAATATACAAATTGGCATTATTAACGAAAACTAAATCCTACGAAAGCAAATAAAGATAGGATACTTGTACTAATGTTAGAGTGGCTTTCTACAGAAAATGTAGAAAATTAAAATTTCTGGAAATTCTACAAAAATAAATTTTCAAAAATTCGATAATTGCAGTTTTGTCTTTTTACAGGCTGACGTCGTCGGTGTAAAGCCTAACGCCGTCAGATTGTATCTGACAATTTGCGTTTTCTTTTTCTGGAAAAATTTCTAAAAAATATCCTATTAACTTTTTCTGATGAAATTAATGCATAAGCCACGAAAACGGTTAGTACAAGTATATGACTCAAACAAATCATAAAATAAAATGCAAATTACTCTAATTATCCATTTTTTGTGTTTGATGTTGTTCTTATTAACCAAATAGTTCTCTCCATACACTTGTTTTATGCAAAATACCTTTGTATATAATTAAGACGAAGTTAAAGATAAAACAAAGCATGATTACATAATATTCAAACATATAAGAACATATAATAAAGATAAATGTTGGGGCAACATTGACTAAGATCTCCTTCATATTTTAACTATGACAAATAAACGTTCGCAACACTTAAAATCACAAACGGTAGCCAAAAATTCCAAAACATAAACATTGTTCCTGGCACTAGTCACACGCCAACACATGGTCAACGAGGCAGACGCTGTTAAGGTTTTGCATGTTTTTTATTTGTCGGATTTCCTCTTACCCGACACATGTGTATCTTTCAATACAAGTATGAATATGCTATTTGGTTTATTAGAAACACTTGAATCGAGGTTTAGACTTAAGAGGAACAAAAACAAGTCCTCTCGTTTTCAACAAAACGTCAACTTATTTTTTTATCAAATTTCTCTAGCCAAGGCCAAATATACTTTTCTAAACCTAGTAGACTCATACTTTCAACATACCATCAAACAAAAGTATTTATTTGACCTTTAACTGAATTTACGGTGTCTCTAATCACGTAATAAGTTTTACTCCCTTATTGGTCAAACTAAGTCAAATATCACTTTGCGTAAATGCGTCCTTTCCCTTTTACGGGATGTGCTTTACTTGAGATGCAAAACACTTAGCTTGTTAGCATGAAGATAATTAGTGATAATGTCCATTGTTGATAATCATGGATTAAGTCTTGATGAATATTCGATTTTGTGTTATTTGGAAGTTGATTACACTTTGATTTTTATCACTTTCCACACTTAAATGTTTTACGAACTCAATCACTTCCTACAACACATAAACTTAAGCCATTCCTTATCATTTGTTAATCCCTCTCCTAAACAAATGATTATACACCACTTTCAGACAAAAAAACCGCTTTTTTTTCTTCTACTCTCCTAGAATTATTCATTAATCATTATTGCCTAATTCTTTTCTCTCTTCAAGGCAATATGATTCACCCATATAATCACTCCTTTAATTATCTTCCTTTTCATCACAATCACACAAACCTTCAATCTTAAGCCTTCATCACATAAACCTTCCCAAGCTTATACCCACTTGTGACAACTTACATTCCCTTACACAATGTACTCTCTTTTACTTGTTGTCTCCCTTATTCTATACAAAGGCTCCTATATGTCATTTCATTTCATTACCCACTCACTCACTCTCATACTTGAATTTCAAACTAAACACACACACACGTACTCCAATCTTATACTATACACTTTACCCAAACTCACTCACACACTACCAAAGTTTGAAATTCAAATCACACACACACATTCTCAATGCTTCCCACACACACTCTTTGCCAAACTTCTCCTACACACTTTACCAATTCACAACCAAATTCTCTTACACATTTTTACTCTTTCCTAACATTTAAATTTCAAAATTTGATTTTGAATCTTAGGCTCACTTCTATCACATCAATGCCAACTCATATACAACTCACATCTCTTACACTCCTCACATTTGAATTTGAAATTCAAAATTTCCCTCACAAAATCAACCATTTCTTCCTAAGTTTAGCATATTCCTTTGGCATATTCTTTCTATTTAACTCATGCCAACTCCCTCACTTAACCATGGTTAGTTTCTAACCCATCCTGGTACACACACAACTCTCGAATGTGAAATTAAAATGTGTTCTTTTTCACATAATGACAACTCACCCTTAACATTTTATTTTGAATTTTGAAATTCAAATCACTAGAGCAAAAACCTTTTATCCATCACATGGGGAATACCCTAATTTTGAAACACCCCTAAAATTATTTTTATACACTTCACAAATGTTTTTATCAAATGGCTATTTGAGTTGGTTGACCTTGAGTGTAAGAATGATGAAAAGGTCAAAGCGTGAAGTCGAATTAGGGGTTTAGCGAGAATAGACATTTAAAACGCTAAAACCAGAAAAACCTAAGACAGGACTATGGCGCGCGTGGGCAGCGCGCCAGGCTCAAATTGAATTTAATAAATACCTATCATTGCCTCTTGTATTCCTCACCTCTTGCCATTCTTTCTTTCTTTATATTTTCTTTTCTTTTATCCTCTAAGTCTAGCATCAAAAGTGTTCTAATCTTTCAATTCTATCATTCTATTAAAGAGAATACATCTTCGCAAAAGAGAAACACAAATACCTAATCCACTCTTATGTTATAAGTCGAGGGTCTTCTTTCTTATACCCTTTCTACTAGAACCGAGTCTTTAGGTTAGGTTAGAGCTTGATTCATTTATCAAAACTTATTTAATTTGGTTATAAGGAAAGTCTTGCATCTTTGTGATCAAACCTAGATCTTTAGGTGATCTAGTAGGGTTTGGGATACTTCCAAGGAAAAGCCTTAGTGGTTTTAGGAGTAAGTCGAATCACGGGTTCTTTTGGATGTTTTTTGAGGGCGAAATACCGTAAGGAGTTGCTCTTCTTAGTAAGTGACAAGCTTAATGCATATCGGTGGAGCGAAGTTGTATGCGGTTTATAAGCCAACATAAGGATTATACTAGAGTAATAGTATAGGTGTTGTGGATTCGAAACTGTACGTACGGATTATATAAAACCCCATCCCGAACCAGTATATATCGTGGTCTCTCTCTAATCTACTTATTGGTTGTATTGTTAAGTAGATCCTTACACCACTCGGTTTCTTTGAGATTTAAAGATTCATAAACTTTAAAGAAGATAAAAAGACTGTATTTGCCCCCCTCTATGGTTCTAGCATTGGTACAAAGTGGTTTACTCTAGTTTTGAAGCATTAAAGCCTTCCCGCTAAGTCATTTTAAGTTGAAAACTACGTTATTTAAAATTTTAAAATCCTAACTCTCGTCTTTGAAAAAGTTGAGTAAGATCTATGGCTCAAGAGAACTACGTCTAGGGGTGCTATATGCAAATAGCACCTTTGCTAGAGGCTGATGGGTTTTGCTTTTGGAAAACCCTCTTTGAGACTTATATCAAGTCCAAAGATATTAACTTGTGGCAAGTCATTCAATATGGTAACTTTGTTTTCGAGATGGAGGATCCAAAAACAAAGATGATGAAAGAGACCCCATATGAAAGATGATGATAAATAGAATATTGGGAAAAATAATAAAGCCAAGATGACTCTTTACAATGCCTTGCCGTGTAAAGAGTATGAACGAGTTTTTATGTGTAAAACCGCCAAGGAGGTTTGGCATACACTTATTATTACTCATCAAGGTAACTCACAAGCCAAGGATTGCAAGATTGATCTTCTCACTGATGCGGTCGTCGTTAGAGTTCAACAAGAAATTTTACAACTCCCTAAGTAGTGCACCTAATCGTTGCAGTGTAGTATAGGCAAGACTCGAGGGTTGTTGTCGTTCTCTAGGGGAATAGCACTGTGAAGGCCGGATCGAATGTTCACAAAGGCCTAAGGGTTGAAGGAAGATTATTTTTGTGTTTTTATATTTTATGAAAGCAAGAAAATCTCGGTTTTTAAAGGTTGGTTTGTTTTAACAAATTAATTTACTAATCTAATTCTACTTTAATGGCGTGGAGGACAATTATACAACAAAGTGTATTCACTTGGGATGCACTACTCCTTGCTAGCTATCCAATTTTAGCTATTGCTTTGTCACACTTGAGATGATCTGTGTAAGTATTTCCTAAGGTATTATCGAATTACATGAAAACACCGTCTATGTAATATTCTGTTAAGACAACGCACAAGTAAGGTAGTATGAAGACTATTACAAGGCCCCTAAGAGTATATTACATGCATTAAAACACTTAAGAGGGATCAACCATATTAGGGGTAAGGTAGTATGAAGACTGTTACCGATGGTATCCTTTCTATGCACTCGCGTTTCCTTAGACGTCTATGCCAATTTAATATTTTATGGCTAGTTTTCTAAAGCCTAACGCGCACATCCATCACAAGAAGCCATATTAAAAGGATCTACAAACTAAGTTTCATGCAATCATAAGTAAATACTAATGGTTCTAGCCTAGTATGTTAAAAGGAAGCAAATAACAATAAATAATCAAACAACACATAGACATATTGAATGATAAAAGATAAAGGACTTCACTTGATTAAAACATGTGTTCAAGGCTGATACAATAGGGTTTTGACACCCTAAAAATGGCCTAAACCGCTGCTATACTCGACTTTTGATAATAGGGTTCAGTTCCCAAAAGTTACACACTTAAAACCTTAAAAATGAGTTTGTATATATAGGAAAACGGGTGCGACGACGTCGCGTTATAATCCTGACGCCGTCGCCCCGTCGAATCTTCTAGGGATTCTTTAAGTCGGTTGGATCCTGACATCGTCGTAAGAAATCTGACGCCGTCCTTTGTATGTCTTGACGTCGTCACAAATAATCGTGACGTCGTCTCTATCCATTGTATGCATTTTCTTAAAGAGATTTGGTGTAGAGTTGTAATCTTGTCCGTTTCTTCTCCAAATGAGCCCAAGTCATGTGTATTTCCTCCAAAATCCATCCAAGTGCTAAAAACACAAAAAAGAACGATTAAGTACATAATTTAGGCATATTTGCATGATTTAGAGGGTTAAATAACCTCGGAAAAGTTATAAAATGACACCTCATCAAATACCCCTACACTTGGGATTTGCTTGTCCTCAAGCAAATGGCCTTTTCTACCTAGACAATAGCAATATCGGGGGCATTTAACCTACTTTTCAAAGATATTTTACGACAAAACCTTCTAGACCTCGTAATTAAAAGCATGGAAGTTATATACTAGCACCTCACATAAGTGTTTGGATTCTCTCTTTCTCGCAGGTGTATAATGAATTATAACATTATAAGTGTTTGGACCACTCTAGAACTAAGATATACGAACTAAGATATACAAACTCTACATCCAACTCTTTATTTTTTTCTTTTTTTTTTGTTTTTTGTTTTTTAAATGAACATAATACAGAACTTGAGGTTTATAAACACACCCCTACACTTGAGTTTTTGATAACTCATTACAACTAACTAATTACATACCCAAATTGAAAGGATCAACAAAACATGGAGCGTATTGAGCTCTAATGGGGGTAATAGGTGACTTCTTCCCTAATTATTCGTAAGATAAAAACTACCATGATTCCCAATCATCCCAAAACTATATACACTGATAAATGACTCGACTTAGCAACTATGTACTCCTGTATTAATTAACTGGGTTTATAATAATGTACTAAAAGCGAGTAAATACAAGGAAGGCTAAAGTGATTTGGGTGTAACATTGGGTGTAAACAATGCTCTTCATTAATAATTTGGAGTCCACCAGAAAATTACGAGAACCGTGAAAAGGATAGGCTTAGAGGGGTGTACTAGGGGAATCTTGCACTAAAAATGAGTGCATGGCAAGGGTGTGGGATAGTTATATGATCGAGGTAACCATAATAACAAATACAGGTTTAAAACATGGGTTATCCTAGTGCCACTTATCATTTAGAAAATCCTAATTCTCACTATGCAGTCTCGGGATGCATCAGAAAACAAGTTTTAGAATTTAATACACTACCGGTACATTCTCATATAATTTTAACCAATACCAAGGCTCCAGAAAAGGCGACAAAATCACATATGCACGAACACGTCTATGGACGCGACACATGAAATTTCTCTTTCCTTAACTCCAGAAAGCTAAAGGAAAAATTATCTTAGGTATCAAAAATGGATACCTGAATTCCAAAAGATCTAAAGGCGAACCACATATTTTTGGGGTGGAATTTTTAGAGGGTTTTTGTGCTAGTCATATAATTCCTATCAATGAGACACTAATAATACTCAGTTTTTGTCAGTATGTGTCATAATTTTTTTTAAATTTGGGTCAAAATTACCGTTTACGCTATGTTTCGATATATTACTCATCATTTTAAGGACAAAGCAAATAGTAATTTAAGGAATAGTTTCTAAGGCTTATTTCCGCTACACTTATTTTGAACATTATCCCCAATGTTCTTGAAAGTACTCATAAACGAATAAAGGGAAAAGAAAAGGCAAAAGAAACTAGTACTCCCTTAGTTTTGCTCAATAATGGAGAAGAAACATATGATAACTGGCTAAATCTTCATCCGAGAGTCGTCCATATGAAACTCCTAATTAAAAATGTTTGAATTTTTTTCAAAACCTTGTATAATTGGTAAATGAACTTTGTGGGTATGTTCTCTGGAAATCCTTACAAGACTTCACTCGTCCACTTGGGCCACCAAGTGGTTTAAAAGGCTTGTTGTATATGCTAAATGCAATCGTGATTCCTACAAAAGTAAGTTAGGTTTTCATGTATAATTTATTTTGAATGTTTAATGCTCTAGTTTTGTTTAGTGATTTAAGGGGATACGAGTTTGCTCAGGGTATTCTTAACGGGAGTTCATCTCTTGCCATTATAATTCGAAGTACAGAGCAACGCTCAAGGGAGTCTCTTGTTTGAATTCTACTCTTATTTTTAAATTTACACTTCTTTAATGTACAATAGGGACTTTGTACAAACCAATTGGGGGGATGGGAAGTATAATTACCACTTGACCAATATTTTCCTTTGATTTTTTAGTTTATTTTGAAAATTTGCGCCAATTTAAAATTTTTTGACATGTTTTTCTTAATTGAACTAGACTAGATCCTTGCCGAGCACATTTACCCTTTATTTCCGATTGGTGAGGTTTTCCTAATAATTCTGTTTTTATCTATTATTACAAAAATCCACCAAATATGAGTGTGCCGGTAGTATTGTAGACTTTAGAACTTGGCATGTACATCATTTTGAGACCTAATTGATTAGCAGGAATAGATAGTTCAAGAAGGCAACATTTTAGGAATTCACCCCAAATATAGCCCATATGTGTATTGTTGTGTGCTTTTATCGGCTAGTTACATTAACTTGTCGACCTCTCATACTAAAACCCTTTGTTGCACTAATTTTTAGTGCAAGATACCCCTAGATCACCTTGTTGAGTCAATCTATGATTTAACCCAATATATTATATATTTTGTTACACCAATTCGCCTAAGCCTACCTTGTAGTCTATATATCCTTTGTGTTGAAATCTCTTTCTACTTAAGTCCATGGTTCAGGGGAATGGGTTCGGAAATTTTGCACGATCATAAAAGACCTATCATTTTGATCTATGAAGACCCCCCGTCTCATTATCACATTTGATACTGCTCATCTCAAGTGGGGCGATATGTTACCATTATCATATGCTATAGAAGTAATGTTAAAAAATGTATGAAATAACTTCTATAGCATATTTATGTTGGTTGTGTGTTATAAAACCAACAATTATTCGAGACTATGAGTTAGTGCATCTATAAAAAAAACTGTTTGAGTTTGAAGGTTGGGCTAGTATGATCTGCTTCATCATTTCAAAGCAGGACTACATTGCTATATCTGGTACTAGCCCATTATTATTGTTGTGATCAGATTTCCGCACCTGGACACTTGAACTCATGTATGGACAGTGGCTGGTTATGACAACCTTAAATTTATAGTCTATCTGTTTTGTGTTTACTTTTCACCAATTAAATATGTATCTCATGTCTTATCCTAACCCTTGTAAATAATTCTAACCTTTAGCCTGCTCGAGTTAAGGATTTGAGTAATCGCATATGTCTCGTTCATAGATTTGGACGAGCATGTGTTGTTACACCCCCAAATAGGGTCCTGTCCGATTTAGCGTCTGAGGGCGTGGCGTCATTGAATATCTCAAGTACAAAGCATAAAGAATGACCTCTAAGGGTACATTTTCAAAATAAATACCATTGCATAAATTTAAAATATTAATAAGTTTACATCAATCAAATTTAAAAGATTAAAGAGTTAAAATGCGGAAGCTTAAATAACTTAGACAACGGTATTCAGAGACATAGATAAATTTCTAATAAACCGGTCTGGGCAAATAGACTTCACATAAGTGAAGCAACGACATCCATGCTAAGCACCTGAGAAAAACATGCTTAAAACGTCAACATAAAGTTGGTGAATTCATAGGTTTAGTTCAAACGTAATTAATGTGGACCACAAGATTAGCAAAGCGTATGCGACAGTTATAGGAGATATAACTTCACATAAAGAGGCATTTACGTTGCACTAAACTCATGACACCGAAGCTAATACTGAAAGATATCATGTACACTGCTATATAAGGCTTTCCCTTCAGGTGTCCGACCAAAGACCACCTAACTAGTTTTGACATGACATATATCTGTTAGTTCTTGGTAAACTCGAACTAGTAAGTGCTTCTTACCCGGATAGAGATAATTAGTCCCAATAGATCTACTTATTCACTCGCGCTCACTTAACCAGCCAGTTGGTTAAAGGTGATTAACAGTTCATGATAATTTAAGCAATAGTGGTCTAAACGCTACTTAGGCAACACGTAAACGGAGAATTTCTCACGTATAGTACTTGTGTCAAATTTTAAAAGCAAGCAATGTTTCTCACCCCATGTTATAAAACAATTATTCAAAACGAGTAAAAGTGAGGCTATGAACTCACCTTAAGTAAACGGTGAATAAATAATTCAACGAATATAATAACTATATCGAATGAATCTAACCGCAACCTAATTAAAAGACGCGCTTCAGAAACAAGAAATAAATAACGAAAACGTAGAATAAGACACATAACGAACATAGACATCCATCCAAGTTTGCGCTTTAGTTTATATAGTAAAACATGATATTAAGAAAGTATACGGTTTGTAGTTACGTTACGATAGGTCTTACGACAAGTTTCTATTTTAGGAAAAATTACTATATTTAGAAAGTTTCTATTTTAGGAAAGTTCTAAGTTTCGGGATGTTAATACCGTCCCTTAAAATACGATGATTCCATTTTCCCTAAACACGTCGGTGAAACCTAAACGTCCAATTTTTAAGTCCGTCTCACTAATAATTACCAAAGTTTCTATTTTTTTAGAAATTTCCCGTTTTAGAAATCCGACATTACGTTCGTGACATTTTTAAAAGTCCCTACTTAATATACTAACGTTATTACGTGTTTTGCCAACATTTTAAAAGCTCAAAACATCCCAAAAGTGTCCGAAACACCATTTTCTATTTCCAATCAGCAAGCTAATTTTAGTATTTTTCCCAAAAACGTTTCCAAACTCATTTCGCCATAACTCGGCCGTTTTAAGTCCGCTATTGGTGTGCGAGATATGAAAACTTATCTATACGGAATAAGCTATCCAAAAACTACTTTCTCGGCTAACGAAAACATTTTTAAGTGACCTAAAACCTTAAAACAAATTTGGATCAGCAAGCACAAATTTCGCAAACGCTTTCAATAACACCACCAAACTTCACAATAGTGCCTAATCTAACCTAAACCCATTCACAACTAAACCAATCAACAAAACCACGCTTATTCTATACTTAATCCCATCACCATCTTTGTTGCAACACACAAGAACACTCGATCTCCCCGATACTTTGATATGAGCACATAAAATACTAACATCTTTATTGTTTATAAAACTTTACTTTTTAAGCTTTGAAAATTATAGCACAAACATATGGATGTATAGATCTTGAACATATATGTAAGAATATAAAGAAATTAAATAAGGGAGTTAAGGTTTACTCACTGGTATGTGTTTAATTATACATACTATTTTCCATTAAAAACGGACTTAAATGACTAAAAACGTACCAAAAATACATTGTATTTGTATGTTTTGCATTTGTATTGTGCAGGAAACGGATATCCAAGAAAAGGACGAAAAAACAAAGCCAAAAAACGACAAAACTGAGCACGGAATGGAAAAGTGTGAAAAGACAAAGTCAAATCGAAGCCAAAGTCAGTCCAAGTCAAAAAGTCAACAGAAAAGTCAACCCCGACAAAGTCAAAGTCAACTCCGAGAAGCTGAATCAGAAAAATACAACTTGAGGGACCAAAATTGGCAAACCCCAAAGTTGTAATAATGGATAAAAAGATACAAGGGCTGAAAATGCAATTTAAGCAAAATACAACTTTAGGGGTTGATTCTGCCAAACCCCTGAAGTTGTATTGCATAAGGACCACCCATGTAATTTACTCATAAGAGTTGAGGGGGCATTTCTGCCATCTCCCCAAACCTATACACCACAAGGACGTGTACTGCAACATGACATATATCTTTGAGGGGCCTGATTTGCCAATTTACCAAAAACTCTACTTAACAAGGATGTGTGGTGTAATAAACACACACACTTTGGAGGGCCAAAGTTGGCAAACCACCAAACTCTTACCCTTTTATCCCCAACCCAGTTAAAACTCCTTTTCCCGCCAAAACCCAAGAACCAATCACGGGCCTTCTTCCCCATCTTTACCCTGCAACTCCTATATTACCCATTGGGTAATAACCTCACCCTCAACCCACTAAAACCCTAATCTCATATCACCTTTCCATGTTGGCAATCCCCCCTTTTTCAAGGTTAATCCAACGTCGGGTAATAGTTTAAGAAAGTACAAGCTAATTCAAGGGCCAAGATTGAGGCTGTGATTCATCTCACACAAGAAAAAAACTTGTGTTTCTCTCTCACAAAAGAAACACAAGAGAAGGAAAGAAGAGGAGATAAAACTAGTATAAATAAGATAGCTTGTAAGCCTTCCAGGGCATCTAGGTTTTTAAGGTGTAATCTTTTAAGTTTTTTAAAATTTTGTCTTTTAATTTAAGCATTATACCCTTTTTCAGAAGTTAATGAAAATTGAGTTTTTTTATATAACATTGTAAGCTCTACTTTCCTTTTTCAAAGTCTTTTATAAGCTGTTTTAAGCTCTTGCTTAAGCTCATTTATGCATCATCTGTTTTATATTAAGCTATAGAGTAAGTAATTAAGAAAAAATTACCAAAAAGAAAATTTACCAAAAAAAATACCTTAGCTTCTTGTTTGGAAGATAAGCCAAAGATGGATGGGCTAGCTGGAGCTTAGTAGAAAAGCTCTTGTGAGCCTTATTGACCCTTGTTTAGAACAAAGGGACTGGTGAGTCCATTTTTCTTCATTTTCTTAGAATAGCTGTAGCTTAGCTTATTTGTGGCTTATTCCTAATTTTCTTGCTTATTAATGTTCTTTTATGATTACTTATCTTTCCTTGTTGCTTAAATATCATTAAATTAAGTTTTTGTGCTAAACTGCCAAGAATTGCTTTTAAACTGCTTATTCTAATTAGCTTATTCAGAGTGCTTATCTCTTGTTGGAAACTGCTTATTTGTGAATCTCACAGCTCATTAACCATCTGTTTTTAAATGTCACTAATTAAATATCCATAAGTCAGTTTAAAAATAGGATTTTAAAATTTAAGGGAGTGTTTGGCATTAAGCCTAAAATGGGTCAAAGTGGGGTTTCTAATGGGTTGGTTCACCAAGATAGTTTGCTAAGCTTAATTGAGTAAGGTTAGCTTGTTTCATAAGGTCATTATAGTTAAAAATTTAGTTTTAAAGGTTTGAGTGGTCATGGTCCAATCTGTGGAAAATATCGTTTGATTATCAGCTTATCAGCTTAAGCTTTGGTTTAAGCATTTGTTTGTGTTGTCTTAAAAACTTGTTTTAGCTTGAAGTAGCAGTAGATCAAGAAATTTAGTTTTATTTGCTATATTGACCCTTTTCTTAGCAGCCAAATTTTTCTCAACAATAAAAAGTCAGTTTTCATTTTGAGAATTAGGTTAGTTAAAGGTGGTTTTAAGATTTGAATTTTTGTTTATAAGCTTATTAGGTTCCTCACTCAATCTATTTTAGCTCAATTTAAGTTTTTAAGTTTATTTTGTAGCTTATTTTGAGCCTGCAGTTTGCAAATATTTTTTTGAGAAAACCAAAAGTCTTCCCATGGTGCAAAAGGCTCATTTACTCAGCATTTTATTGGCTTATTTTTAAGTTAACCCTTAGTTTTTTTTGGCTTTTCTAGGTACCTTATGAGCTAATCTCTAAGCTCTTATAAGCCCATAGCCCCTAGGTCCTCTAGTGCTTAAAAATAAGCCAGTTTGAAAAGCCCCTCATGAGCTATTTTGCTAAAAATTTCCCCTGGTGCTAAGCTGTCACTTTCAAGCTACTTTTCCTGGCGTATCTGTTGGTTTCAGTTTAAGCTCTTGGCTTTTCTAGAAAGCCCATAAGCTCTTTTATAAGCCCTAGGAGTCTCTAGCATTAGGACCCACCCTAGATTGCTTATTTATAAGCTTAAAGTTGCCCCCTTGTCTGTTTTGCATTTATTCTTTTGTCAGCTAGCTTATAAACATTTCTTAGCTTATTTTTCTTTCCCTTGTGCTTATTTCAACCCGCATTTGCTAATTAGGTGTAATTAAGTTTAAATTTGTTGCTTATTTGCTCTTTTGTAGCTTATTCAGTTAAAAAAGCGCAAATAATTTAGCTTAAAATTCTCTAAGTGCTTAAAAGCACATCTGTCAGTTTGTTTAGCTTTTTCAGGGTTTATTTGTAGCTTTTATAAAAAAGTGCTTTCATTAAAATTGTTTATTTTTGTGTCTTTAATAAGTTTGTAAAAAGAAATATAAATAAAAAAAATAAAAAAAGGGGACAGTGGAAGTCCAGGGTGAGCTAGGGCTCGAACCCTAGACCTCAACACTATCAACCCTCTTTAACCCACACACCTCTACCGCTGTGCTACAATAACTCATCCGGTAGAGGTTTACACAATCAAATACTTAAGGGCTCTTTGGCCCAATAAGCC
Source organism: Tanacetum coccineum (assembly GCA_026074375.1). NCBI lineage: Eukaryota > Viridiplantae > Streptophyta > Magnoliopsida > Asterales > Asteraceae > Tanacetum > Tanacetum coccineum. Next base: position 31,461 of record BQNB010039678.1, read on the forward strand.
CATAAGCTGTTTGGGCTTATTTCACAGCTTATTCGATAAGCTGTGCGACTTAGCTTATTTTTCATAGGAACCTGCCAACTTAAGCTATTTTTTGTATTTTTATAGATTTTTTTATAAAAGTTTTGTATTTTTTATAATTTATTTTCATTAAAAACTTAAAAAAATCTTAAAAAATAAAATAAAAGTCAGAAAAATATAATTTTTTTTTTAAAATTTTCTTTTATTAATTAGGATCTAGGAAAAATAAATTTGCATTTGTAGGGTCATTTTTGCAAAGTTGTACTTTTTAAAGAACGGGATTCGTTTCCGTTTTTGTTTTGACTCGTTTTTGGTCTTAACTAACTCCGTTTTCGATCTAGTTTTTTTTTTTTTTACTTCGGGTTCTGTCACTTGAACCCGTTAAAGTAAAAAAATTCACTTAGGTGTAAAATTGTGTAATTTAGGTTTTTGACCCTCATTTTTCGTACCCGTTTTAGTTTTAAATCATTTTAGCTTTCGTTTTTAGGTTTTCTTTAATCATTTTTGCATATTTAATTATAGTAATAGAAAAACCAATCATAATTTTGTCATATTCAAACATCGATTATCAATTCGTCATTCGATTTTCCATTGCCACACCTCGTTGGGGACATAACGAGACCCGAAATTAAACTTCCGGGGCTACATATATATCTTTATTTTGTGAATTCATAACCAATCCTTGCAAAAAGGAATTAGGGTTGAATTGTTTGCCTATATTTATATATATAATTAAAATATATATAGTATATATATATATATATATATATATATATATAGTTATATTATATATCTATATAAAAGTATTAAACGAATCATTCACAAAAATATGATGGACAAGATGGTAACAAAATATTTGAATGAAGAAGAGTAGATCTTGATAAACCTAAAATATAAAACTAAACCCTAACTTATAAACCCTTGAAATAACCTTGAGATCAAATGAAAACCTTCTGCAATAGCCTTGGATCTTGATAAAATAAAGTTTTATATGTGTGAATCTTGGTAGAAATCAAAAGTATGAATTGTGTGTGTGTGTTTGTGTGTGCCGTGGGCTAGGAGGAGATAAAGAGAAAATAATAATTCTGCAAAATGAAACGAACTTAAAAAGATGTGTGGTTTTAAAAGTGGGGTAGTTATACAAAATAAGGGGTTAGGGTTTTAGTTTTAACAAGTGACTCAAATACACCTAGAGTGCGTGTGTGGAGGGGTTCGGCCCGAATAGGGGTTACTGGAGGGGAAAGAACAAATTTTTGTCTTAGGCTCACAAGGTATAGCTATATGGCTTACTACTTTGGCTCCAAGTTTAGCTTAAATGGCTCTCTAGTGGAATTGTAGTCCAAAGGTCAACAAGTGCAATTACGAGCCATTGCTTTTATGGAGAACAAAACGAACAATAACATACATTCACGTTCTCTCTTATGCATGCATGTGATGTTGTATTTAAAAAGATGCTCTTGAATTAATTTAGGACTTATGGTGGTTTTGTTTGGGACTTAGGCGTCTGAAATTCATAGGAAATGGGAGGTAGATGAAATTTTTGAGGTTACAACATGCTACGAATGATATCTCAGGTTTTCATGCAAAGGTGGTAGGTTTTTGAGGTTCTGTTTGATCAAAAATGCTAAAAACGTAAAACCCCGCAAACAATAAAAGTTCAAACGTAAATATTCGTAAACCACAAAATGAAGTAGAATGATTTTATTAATTATAATTCACGTGAATTAAGCTCAGTCCGACGTCGAAACGCTACTGATAACGATTCTCAGTTTTTACGCGGGATAGCTTCCCGTATTAACGTAAAACTTAAACGAAACTTTAAAATTTAAATTACTAAACAGAAACGGCTAAATTATTGAACGGAAATTTGCGAAGTGTAACATCCTTTCCCTATTAAAAGAGCTTTGTCCTCAAAGCTTAAGACGTAGGTTCAAGATTTGCAAAAAGATGCGGGTACTTTTTCTGCATTTGGTCTTCACGCTCCCATGTAAACTCAGGATCTCTCTTAGAGTTCCAGCATACCTTAACAATTGGAATACGACTCTGCTTTAGAAGCTTGACCTCATGATCCATGATCTCGACAGGTTCTTCGATGAAGTGCAGCTTGTCGTCAACTTGGATTTCATCTAACGGTATAGCAAGAGGTTCATGAGACGTGCATTTCTTCAAATTTGAAACGTGAAACGTACTATGAACTCTACTTAATTGTTCTGGGAGTTCAAGTTGGTAGGCAACTATTCCTACTTTAGCAATGATCTTAAAAGCTCCAATATAGCGTGGGTTCAGCTTTCCCCGTTTGCCAAAATGTATCACCCCTTTCCATGGTGACACTTTCAGCATGAGCTTATCTTTCACTTGAAACTCAAGGGGTTTTCGTCTTACATCAGCATAGCTCTTTTTATGATCACGAGCAGCTTAGATACGGCTCTTAATTTGAACAATCTTCTTAGTTGTCTCGTGGATGATCTCTGGGCCAGTGAGCTGACTATCTCCAACTTCAGCCCAACAGATAGGTGATCGGCACTTGCGCCCATACAACGCCTCAAACGGAGCAGCCTTAATGCTGGTATGGTAACTGTTATTATACAAAAATTCCACCAACGGTCAGTGTCTGTCCCAACCTTTTCTAAAGTCGAGTACACAAGTACGTAACATGTCCTCCAACGTCTGAATGGTTCTCTCACTCTGACCATCTGTCTGCGGGTGATAAGTTGTACTCATATCCAATCAAGTACCTAATGCTTTATTTAGAGACTTCCAAAAATGTGAGGAAAATCTCCCATCACGATCGAAGATGATCGAAACTGGCACTCCATTTCTTGAGACTACTTCCTTCAAGTACTGTCTCGTCAACTTTTCTAACGTGTCATCTTCTCTCATAGGAAAGAAATGAGCAGACTTAGTGAGACGGTCAATGATTACCCAAATCATATCTTGACCGGTTGCCGTCTGTTGGAAATTAGTCACAAAGTCCATTGTTATGTTCTCCCATTTCCATTGTGGGATCTCTGGTTGAACCAACAAACCAGATGGTTTCTGATATTCTATCTTAACCTTTGCACATGTTAAACACTTGCTGACATAAGTGGCAATCTCTGCTTTCATGTTAGGCCACCAATATAACTTCTTCAAGTCCTGATACATCTTATCCGATCCAGGGTGGATGGAATACTTCGACTATGCGACTGATGCATAATCAAGGCCCTTAAATCACCAAGACACGGAATCCAACTTCGATTGTTTAAGCATAATGTTTCATCAACGCGAGGTTCTAATTTGTTAATCATACCACGCAAATCTTCATTAATGAAGTTCTCTTCCATTCTGGCTTCCGATTGAGCACTCAAAATCTGTTTAGGGAGGGTTTAACCCTATAGTCATAACCAAGGCTCGAACTCGTAGCGGCTTGCTTCTTTCCTTTCGACTCAGGGCATCAGCCACCACGTTCGCCTTTCCTGGATGACATCGAATCTCTACAATTCGTTAAGTCGTCTCAATTCTTATACCAAGCCTTTTGCCTCATATTCAGCTCCTTCTGATCGAGTATGTGTTGCTAAACTCTTATGATCAGTGAATACAACGCATTCAGTCCAAAGATAATGTCTTCACATTTTTTAGGGGCAAACATACGCACCAAGCTCTAGGTAACTGTGTGGTATAGTTCTTCTCGTGTTCCTTGAGTTGGCGGGATGGTAAGCTATGACCTTCTCTCCGCTGCATCAAAACCTGCGCCACAACCCATTTATGCGAAGCTTCGCTATATACCACAATTGTTTCTACACTTCCTATGGTAAAGCATAATCGGCGATACTAAAATAACTTTTGCTTCAACAACTGGAATGCAGCTTCTGCCTTTTTCCCCATTCTAACTTTACGCTTTTTATGAAGTCAACTTTGTCATTGTCTAGCGATTTTTGAAAAAGACATTCAGAGGTATCGTCGGTAGTAACCGGCCAAACCTAAGAATTGACGAATCTCAGTAGGTGTCTTGGGTGACGCCCAATCCTTGATTGCCTCAATCTTCGCGGGATCAACGTGAATGCCTTCACTATCAATCACGTGACCAAGATATTGTACCTTTGGACAGGCCAATAACTCACACTTAGAACTTGGTGTTTCAATTCTGCCTTCTTCAATAAATTCAAAATCAAACTTTAAGATGTCTTCATGCTCTTTTGCTTTTGGAGTAGATCAAAAAAAAAATCACGATGAATACAATCAGAATCTATCCGATTGGTTTGCACACCCTATTCATTAAGTCCATGAAAAACTGCTGGTGGTTTGTCAAACCAAACCGGCATTACTTGGTGGAATCTTAGTGACATAGCGAGTCCTAAATTTTGCTTTGAAATGTCTTCCTCGCGAACATTGAGTGATGATAATCCAGATCTCAGGTCGATCTTAGAGTAGACTCTTGACCCTTGCAATTGATCAAACAAATCGTCGATCCTCGGAAGTGGGTATCGGTTCTTCACAGTAAGCTTGTTCAGTTCACGATAGTCGATACACATCCGAAAAGAACCATCTTTCTTCTTGACAAACAAAACCGGTGCTCCCCAAGGTGAGGAACTCGGCCTTATAAATCCTCTGTCAGAAAGTTCTTGTAACTGAGTAGACAACTCTTGCATTTTGGCTGGTGCTAATCGATACGGTGCTCGTGCTACAGGTGCAGCACCAGGGACTAAGTCGATTTGAAATTCAACTTGTCGAGCAGGCGGTAACCCAGGCAAATCTTCTGGAAAGACTTCTGGAAATTCTCGTACGATTGGCACATCCTCAAGTCGCCTCTCCTCCGACTTATCCTTAGCTTTCTTGGTCGTAACTTGTGCCAGATAAACTTGACATCCTCCCCCCCCCCCAAACCCCATTTCTGTTGGAATCACAGAAAAGTGTCGGTCACTTCCATGTTGTAGCAAGGTCTTAGCTCATAGTTAGTATAGGATTAATTAGTAAGCTAATAACAGGCCCAATAGGCCCCATGGGGGATGGCCAACTCCAGCCCATGGCCGGCCTCTATGTAGTATGATAAACTCCCACTCTCTAGGTCTATGGGAGGGCTTGGTTGTTCCATTAGTTTCACCAACATTCATTAATACATATCCATTTTCCATAATCTTTTTTCTATAACAATCTAAACCCACATCTAACCTTATTGGTTCTTGGTTGATCTTAAGATTAACTAGTATTCTACAATTTGGGTACAGAGGACATGGCGTGGTGTGTTTAGATTTTTTGTGTTTGATTAGTTTTCATTTTTATTGTTCCTATAGGGTTAGTAACACTAGTTGTACAAGAATTTTTTTGCTAAAAACCATTAAAAATCGTGTTTTTTTGAGTTTTGAAGATTTGAGTTTCGTAGAAGTTGGGACCGAACGAGTTGGACCGAACAAGGAAACCGAACGAGTAAGCCGAACAAGTCAACCGAACTAGAATATTCTAGTTTGAACCGAACGAGCATTACTCAAGCAGGACCGAACGAGTAGGATCGAACTAGTTAACTTGACAATCGAACTAGTGATAACCGAACTAGCCGGACCGAACGAGTAGGACCGAACTAGGTATACTTGACAATCGAACAAGTGATAACCGAACTAGCAGGACCGAACGAGTAGGACCGAACTAGTTAACTTGACAATCGAACTAGTGACAACCGAACTAGAAGGACCGAACGAGTAGGACCGAACTAGGTATACTTTGACGATCGAACTAGTGATAACCGAACTAGAAGGACCGAACGAGTAGGACCGAACTAGTTACAAATTTTGTCAACCGAACTAGTGAAACCAACTTAAGTTTAAACTTAACAACTCGTTTTTTAAATTATACGGTTATTTCTTTGACTTGTAAAATCCCGTGAAACAAACACTTGTTTTCCCGGTTTTGTCAAGAATTGTAAAATCCCGTGTAGTTTCATTTCAAGGCTCAATAATCACATAACCAAACACAATTTCTTTCTACCACCGATCGATCAATCTGTAATCTTTTGGATACCACAATGACGACTCTTGCTGATAAGTGATATCACAATGACGTCTCTTGCTGATAAATCACTTCTCTTTGGAGGAGACAACAAACCACCGATGCTTAAAAAACACTTATATGATTCATGGAAAAGCATAATGGAACTTTATATGATGAATAGACCACACGAAAGAATGATTCTTGCATCTGTTGAAAAGGGACCACTTGTTTGGCCTTCAATCACTGAGGATGGAGTAACAAGGCTAAAGGAATATGTTGAGCTAACTCCAGCTGAAGCCATTCAAGCAGATTGCGACATCAAAGCTATAAACATCATTCTCCAAGGCCCTAACCAACTGAAATCTATGCTCTTGTTGGATCAACATCGTGATGATCAAAAGATCTTTGGGAGAAGATTAAATTGCTGATGCAAGGAACGTCATTAACCAAACAAGAACGGAGTGCAAGCTGTATGATGAATTTGATAAGTTCACTTACAAGAAAGGAGAGACGCTACATGAATACCACTTGAGGTTCACCCTGTTACTCAATGATCAAGTTAACACCAAGTTCTTAAACACTCTTCCTGATGAATGGAGCAAATTTGTTACTGATGTTAAATTGGTCAAAGACTTGCACACTACTAATGTTGATCAGCTTCATGCTTACCTGCAACAACATGAAAGACATGCAAATGAAGTTCGTTTGATGCATGAACGCAACTCCGATCCTCTTGCTTTAGTTGCATCTCACGAGTTAACTCAGCCAGCTTAAAAATCTCATCTACACACTCACCCAAAGTCTCTATCTCAACTTCATGTTTCACCATATTAGTCTTCACAGTTTGTTACATCGTATCAGACTCAACAATTCACAACCAATCAATCAACACCTCTTTCAATCACTTATCCATCAAATGAGTACCAATCCACAGTTCACCAAAACGTTTATTCTCCACAACCATCAATCCCACAATTGGAATATGCTCCCACAGCCTATGAACAGCAACAACCTAAATTTTCCCAACCAGACTCTGGTCTAGTTGTTCCAGTGTTCCAAAAAGGGGATGATCCAATTGATGCGATTAATCACATGATGTCATTCTTAACTGTTGTTGTCACATCCCGGTATCCTACTACCAACAATCAGCAAAGGACTTCGTCAAACCCTCGTCAACAAGCTACCATCTATGATGGAAAAGTAACTATGCAACCTGTTCAGGGGAGACAAACTACTTATGCTGCTGGAACAATGAGAAAATACACACCTGGTGCAAGTGGAAGCAACACGGGGAAACAACATTTGTTACAATTGACAAAAGGGCCGGGTCATTTGCCAATTTGTTACAAAGCCTAAGAGGAAAGGGCTGAACATGGTTCAACGATAAAGTATTGTTGGTTCAAGCTCAAGCTAGTGGTCAAGCTTTAACAGAGGAAGAAATAGCATTTTTAGCAGATCCAGGACTTCCTGACATTCAAACTTCTCAGACAGTCATCACCCATAATGCTGCTTATCAAGCCGATGATCTGGATGCCTATGACTCTGATTGTGACGAACTAACTCAGCCAAGATTGCTTGATGGCCAATCTCTCATGGAATGGCTAGATGCTCTCACTGGGTTACAACAATCAAGATAATCTAATACTATGATTTTTTTTAATCAAATGAGCAGATTAATGACGTATTTGAATGTCATGATGGAGTCAGACAGAAACTGATATATAACTCAGTGATAGCAATATATTCTTATTCTCAGTATTGAGTGAAACACAACAGGAAACTGTTCAGGAATTCTAATCTTCTGCTAACAAGATGTCCTCATATTGTCTATGTTTGACCAATTAAGTTCCCAAGTGAGCATTGCACCACTGTTTATAAAGCTTTGGACTACGAGCTTGACTGATATAACAGAAGGGTTTAAAGATTTGGAAAGAAAGGCAAAATGTTGAAACAGTATTTCAGGAATCATAGGATCAGTTTGACGAGATTGTAAGTCTTAAGTAAAATCTTTCGTACAGTGCAAGAAAAGGTTTGTTTAATGAAACAGTTTCTGAACTCAAAAATGAGTTGAAATTAGAGAAAACATTAATTATTGATAGAGAAATTGCTTAGGAAAAGAAAATTAAGCAACTGGACAACTTCATTTTCAAATGAGGTCAATTCTACGCTAATGTTCATATGATGACTAAATCCAAAATTTGTTATGATCATTCCTCGAAACAAGCTATCGGTTTTGAAAAACCTTTCTATCTGAAGAAAGCTCAGGAGTCAAAGCCAAAGCTGTATGACGGGAATACCATTCTTAAAATGGATACTATTGTGATTCCTGATTCTGATGAGACATTAATGCTTACATTAACGCTTTGTGAAGAGAGTCGTTCAAAAATGATTTTGAAAGAACAAGATCCAATGGTTGTAAAACATAGAGTGAACACTAAACCCATTAATTATGCTGTTCTTAATAACGATTACTACAAATGATTTGTTCGACAATCTGATTTATATAGTGAACATGCCTATTGGAAAGCGACTTCGGTCCCAGCTTTAGACCCATCTCATTCTTCCATAACCGTCAAAGTTGAGGTTCCAAAAGAACTTCCTAAAGTAAGTATGGTGAATACTAGCTTGAAAAAGCTTAAACGCTATCTTACTGACTTTGATCTGGTTGTCAAAGAAAGAACCACTGCCACAGCTATCACTGAGGGCACGTGGGGGTTTGAACATACAAAGGCTTGTTTTCGAGATGAAATCATTCCGTTTATAAAAGAATTAAAAGATATCTTCAATAACTTCAACCAATACTTGGTTGAAGAACTTGCCGATGTCCAAAAAGTCTTTTATCAAATGGAACAGGCTGTCGAACAACATCGCTTGGAGTCCAGAACTTTCAAAGTTAAACTAAATCAAGTTTTGAGTGAAAATGAACGACTCTTGGCACAAGCCATTGATCAAGATATTGTACAAACTGTTGTGAATTTGTCTGAGAATGATGGTTGTGAAACTGTGAATGAATGTCAAAAGTGTCTCGAACTCAAGACTGAGCTTCTCAATAAAAAGGATTTTGTTGATAAAGAAACTTACGATAAACTTTGCAAGTGTTTTACAACTCTTGAAAAACATTGCATCACTTTGGAAGCTGATTCTCAACTTAATCAAGAAATTTTTCAACAAGAAAACAGTGTTTTAAATCAAAATGCTCCAAGTTTTACTCAGTTGTTTGAATTAAGTGAATTGAGAGCTCAGTCTCAAGCAAAAGACACAGTCATTGTCAAGTTAAAAGAGCAAATTAAGTCCTTAAATGGAAATGTGGATGAGAGTACAGTCAAAATGGACATGGATGAAATTGAGACTCTTAACATTGAATTGGAACATAGAGTGACAAAACTTGTTGCTGAGAATGAGCATTTGAAACAGACTTATAAGCAACTTTATGACTCGATTAAACCAAAACGTGTTCAATCAAAAGAACAATGTGATGCGTTAATCAAGCAAGTCAATATAAAGTCTGGGGAGATTTCTGATTTAAATGCAAAACTTCAGGAACAAGGTTTGGTCATAGCAGCCCTAAAAAATGAGTTAAGGAAACTTAAAGGAAAAGCGTTAGATAACGAGGATACTGTGACCCACTCTGTTGATCCAAAAGTGTCTAAGGATAATATGGAACCAATCACACCCAAATTGTTGAATAAAAGGACTGCTCACTCCTCGTATATTAAGCATACCCAGGAAGAAGCTTTGGTCCTTAGGGATATAGTCGAACATGTAAAAGCAAATTATCCTCAAGATCCACTTTTAGAGTCTGCCTTTAGGTATACCAAAGTCATTCAGGATTTGCTTTCACACATAAGTAGATCATGCCCTAGCATCAACAATTGTGGTCCTCAATTAATTGAGGTCATACCGAGGAAAAAGGACAAGAAAGTTAGGTTTGCCGAATCACTCACATCCACAGAAAACACAAAACCAGACTCGACTTCAAACATAGTTTCTAACAAGCGTGTGTTGCATTCTACAGGAGTAAGACTTTCTACTAGTGCTAGCGGATCACAGCCTTCAGGCAATACCAAGAATGATAGGATTCTGCAAACACCAAGTAGTAATTCGAAGAATAAAGTAGAAGCTCACCCTAGGAACGTTAAATCTAGTTTGAATAAGATGAATGGTACTGTTAATGTTAATGGATCTGCGGTTGTGCAGAATCTTAAGAAACAAGATAATTCTGATTCTGTCTGTATTCACCGTGATGATTGCATGTCTTTTGATAATTTGTGTATTTCTAATTCTTTGAATGATGTGAAATTTCATGCTAAACCTAAGAAGAATAAATCTAAGAAAGATATTTGGAAACCTACAGGAAAGGTGTTCACTCAGATAGGATATATTTGGAAACCTACCGGTCGGACCTTCACTATTGTAGGAAATGTATGCCCTTTAACTAGGATTACCACTACTAATGAAGTGCCTTCTAGGAAACCAATAGTTCTAGACTCTGAATCACCCAAACCTGTGGTTAAATTGGTATATTCAAGGAAACCTAGGAAGAATAAAAAATATCTAAAGTCCGTTAGCCATTAACGAAGTTTTTAAAACCATATGTCTTTTTTTCTCTTTTTTGCTAACAAACTGGAACCCAATAATACTGGGGATCCAAAAATACCAATTTTCAATCTCTTCTCTGATTAAAGCAGGTTGTCCAAATCGTCCTCTGGTATTTGGATTCCGGTTGCTCGAAGCACATGACCGGAGATCGCTCTCAGCTCACCAATTTCATCAGTAAATTCTTGGGTACAGTTAAATTCGGAAATGATCAAGTTGCAAAGATAATGGGTTTTGGAGACTATCAGATTGGGAATGTTACAATTTCAAGGGTTTATTACGTTTTGCAGGATTCGGATAATCTATTTTTGTGGGACATCTTCTATGATTCCAATTCTTGCAGTGGCTTTTCGTCAAATCAACATGCTTCATCGCAATCTTGAGGTGTTTTTTTACTGACGGGATCTCGATGGTAACCTTTATACACTTTACTTGGGAAATATGATGCTCCTCTCCTATTTGTCTATTGTCAAAGGCGTCTAAAACCAAGTCTTGGTTATGGCATCGTCGTCTATCTCACTTGAACTTTGGTTCTATCAATCATCTTGCACGACATGGACTTGTACGAGGTCTCCCTAAGCTCAAGTTTGAAAAGGATCATTTATGTTCCGCATGTGCATTAGGCAAAAGTTCAAAGAAACCCCACAAACCCAAATCTGAAGAACCAATCAAGGGAAAAACTCTACCTGTTGCATGGGATTTATGTGGGCAATGCGTGTCGCGAGTGTCATGGAAAGACAGTACATCTCGTTATTGTCGATGATACTCTCGTTTACATGGGTGAAATGTTTTGCGATCAAAAGATGAAGGTCCAGCTTTTATTATCAACTTTTGAAAGATGATTCCAAGTACGGACGTAAGGAAACCGTCTGACTCTTCAGAACAGATAATGGAACTGAGTTGTTAATCAGCATTACGCGTGAATATTATGAGAAGGTTGGTATCTCTCATGAAACATCAGTTGCACGCTCTCCACAGCAAAACGGTGTTGTTGAAAGACGAAATCGTACGCTAATCGAAGCAGCACGCACTATGTTAATTTATGCAAAAGCTCCTTTATTTCTATGGGCCGAAGCGGTTGCCACAACCTGTTATACCCAAAATCGTTCCATGATACGTCGTCGTCACGGTAAAACACCATATGAGCTTTTACACAAACAAAACCTCTCGATCTATGTATCTACATGTGGTTGGTTGACACTTTGCACACAACGGAATGATAGTGAGAATTTGGGCAAGTTACAACCAAAGGCTGATATTGGTATTTTCATTAGATATGCACCCACGAAGAAAGCTTTCCGGATTTACAACAGACGTACCAGACAAATAATTGAAACCATTCATGTTGATTTTGATGAGCTGACCGCGATGGCTTTTGAACACAGCAGTTTAGGACCCGCTCTTCATGAAATGACTCCTGTATCAACCAGTTCAGGACTCGTGCCAAACCCTCCATCTTCAACACTATTTGTACCACCTTCGAGATTTGACTGGGATTTGTTGTTTCAACCAATGTTTGATAAGTCACTTAATCCCCCAACTTATGTTGATTTACAAGCACCAGAAGTCATTGCTCCTATTCCTAAAGCAGTTGCACCTGAACATGCTGTATCAACTGGTTCACCTTCCTCAACTACAGTTGATCAAGATGCACCATCACCACGTAACTCTTACACAACACAAGAAACTCAAACACCTATTATTTCTCATGATGTTGAAGAAGACAATCATGATATTGAAGTCACACATATGGGTAATGATCCGTACTTTGGTATTCCAATTCCAGAAGTTACTTCTGATCAATCCTCATCATCAGATGTTATTCATACAATTATGCCTCCCGATCACCAAGTTTCTGAACACAATAGCAAATGGACTAAGGATCACCCACTTGAGAATATAATCGGAGCTCCGACCAGACCAGTTTCCCACACGACTAAGACTCCCATGAACAATCCATATTCGTCTATTATGATGCCTTTCTCACATCAGTCGAACCTAAGAACTACAAAGACGCATTAACTCAAGCATGTTGGATTGAAGCTATGCAAGAGGAACTTCATGAATTTGAACGTCTGGAAGTTTGGGAACTTGTTCCTCCTCCTGACAAAGCATTTGTCATCTCTCTTAAGTGGATCTATAAAGTTTAAGCTTGATGAGTTTGGAGGTATTCTTGAAAAAACAAGGCTCGATTGGACGCGTCGTGGTTTATCGCCAGAGGAGGGAATCGATTTGAAGATCTTTGCTCCGTTGCAAGACTAAAGGCTATACGAAATTTTCTGCGTTTGCTGCCATAATGAACAAGGTCCTTCTATCAAATGGATTGAAGACTGCGTTTCGAATGGTAATCTGCAGAAGAAGTATATGTTATCCACCCCACGCCAACCGACTGGATTTTGTGATCTAACAAACCAACTACGTCTACAGCTCTAAGAAAGCTCTCATGGTTGAAACAAGCTCCACGTGCGTGGGTATGATGATGTTGTCCTTCCATTCCCTGAATCCAATGACATCTCAAAAGGCTCATTGATCCTTCTCTGTTTCATCCGTAGAGAGGCATGGAACTTATACAGTACAAATCTACTGGTACAAATCTATGTCGATGATATTATCTTTGCTGCATCTACTCCTGAACTGTGTGATCTATTCGCTAAAATAATGTGTTCAAAATTCAAGATGTCGATGATGGGTAAAATCTCATTTTTCTTAGGACTACAGATTTCTCAAAGTCCCAGAGGCATCTTCATAAACCAATCTAAATATGCTCTTGAATCACTAAAGAAATATGGCTATGAATCTTGTGACCCAGTGGATACTCCCATGGTGGAGAAGTCCAAACTGGATGAGGATAAAGAAGGGAAAGCTGTAGATCCATCACACTATCGTGGTATGATTGGCACCCTCCTTTATCTTACAGCCAGTAGACCTGACCTACAATTTGCTATATGCATGTGTGCCCGGTATCAGGCTCGGCCTACCGAAAAGCACCTAAATGCAGTAAAAAGGATCTTTCGGTATCTAAAAGGAACCGTACATCGGGGTCTTTGGTATCCGAAGGATTCTTCCTTTGCACTAACAGCATTTGCAGATGCGGATCATGCTGGTTGTCAAGATACACGCCGTAGCACATCTGGCAGTATACAACTTTTGGGTGATAGACTTGTAAGCTGGTCGTCTAAAAGGCAGAAAAGCGCTGCGATATCCAGTACGGAAGCTGAATATATTGCTTTGTCCGGTTGTTGTGCTCAAGTCCTTTGGATGAGATCACAACTTACCGACTATGGCTTTGGATTCAATAAAATTCCAATGTACTGTGATAACAAAAGCGCTATTGCCTTATGCTGCAACAACGTTCAACATTCCAGATCCAAGCATATAGACATCAGGTTTCACTTCATCAAGGAGCATGTTGAAAATGGTGTGATCGAACTTTATTTTGTCAATACGGAGTATCAATTGGCGGACATCTTCACTAAAGCTCTTGGCCGAGAAAGAATTGAATTTCTTATCAACAAGCTGGGAATGCGAAGTTTTTCGCCGGAAACTCTGAAACAATTGGCAGATGAAGTTGACGAATAGTGGTGGTACCTATTCGAATATCCTTTGTATCATATGTATATAATATAACTCAGAAAAAAAAAACCAAAAATATTTTCTTTTTATATAAATTTTATAAAATCAAAAGATAAAAATATAAAATCAGAAAAGCCAAAAAGATTTTTATTTTATAAAACCTTTATAAAAAAAAAACAAAAAGAAGTTTTCAAATGGCATGTCTTCTGAAAATCGATAACATTTACGGTCTTAGAAATGTCATTCAACAATGATACAAGCCTGTAAATGAAGTTCGAGCAGAAGTTTCAAATGTTTTCAAAACATGCCATATGGCTTGCTATTATTTCAGATAGTAACCCGTTTTTCTCCCTAAGGAAAACATGTCGTCAAAAAGACAGTTGTTCCTAACAACGGGAATTTATTCTCGGGCATGGTCTACTTTATGTCCATGCAAAGGCTTGTGATTACTTTGCATCACAACCCGTGCTTCCTATATCCATAAGTGTACGTTTCAGTGCATCTATGTGTATAAATAAGAGAAATCTTATTTATCTTGGTGTTTGTTGTTTTGTCACATACAAAATCATTCCATCATCTGAACATAATTTTCAAGATACATTTGACTTCTCAAACAACGACTACAGCTCTTTAAATAGAAAATGGGTCATTGTTTGAGGGGGAGAGAATGTCAAACTTCTTTGTCATGATAAAATGAGATGTTAAAGGAAAAAGGTTTTAAACAATATCGGTCTATCTCTTATGCAAAAGTTAACTTGCTTCAGCTTGCGTGTGCCTTATGTGTTACTTGTTACTTGTTTATGCCTTTAGGGTGTAGTTTGCTAATTTAAGTCTATAGGTGTGCGAGTATAAAACTTTAGGGCCAAAAGTGCTAATAGTTTAACTTGATTTCACCTTATGAAACTTAAATGCAACACTTATATGTCATCTAAACAAGAGGACCAAATGTGTTTGAAAATGATGGTAAAATGACTAACATCCCACCCCTACCCTGTTTGGCTTCACTGTTCCCCACACACACAAACACACTCAAACACACACACGCACACTATCCCGATCGCATCACCTCAAACAAGCATAGTCACTCATTTTCATCTCTAAGGTATAACTTAAATCTTGATCTTCATCACCTAATCAACTCGAATCCCAAAGGAATTGATCGTTTTCACCACTCTTGATCACAGTTGCCCTAATTCTAAAATTAGGGTTCTTAAAATCAAAAAGTGGTTAAAACTTTAAATTGATTGAGGGCTTTTGTAGTGTTAGGTGTAATATATGTATAGGTTAATCAAGTTTTATCATTCGTTGTGATTTAATCATGTTTTTTTTACTGTTTTGTGCTCGAAAATATAGAAATATGCAAAATGATGTATAAATGTTATGTGTTTTGTGTGGGATTGTTGTAACATGGCTTCTTGTGTTGCTCGTTAAATGCTAAATCCTTATCAATCATACTCAAAACAATATAAGTGCTAAGTAAATCGAACGAGCATGAAAATATATGGACCGATCGAGTGATTTGTTGTGTAGTACCGATCGAGTGATATAAAGTGTGGACCGAACGAGTATAGTGTAGAGGGAACCGATCGAGTGATTTGTAAAATGAACCGAACGAGTAATTTGTAGCATGAACCGAATGAGTGAATGACCATGAGGACCGAACGAGTGAATGACCATGAGGACCGAACGAGTAAATCTCTTTGAGGACCGAATGAGTGAATCCTAGTGAGGACCGAACGAGTGAATCCTTCAATGGACCAAACGAGTGAATCCTAATGAGGACCGAATGAGTGAATCATTCAATGGAATGAACGAGTGAATCTTTATGAGGACCGAACGAGTGAATCTCTATGAGGACTAAACTAGTAAATCCTAGTGAGGACCGAACGAGTGATTCATTCAATGGACCGAACGAGTGAATCTCCATGAGGACCGAATGAGTGAATCCTAGTGAGGACTAAATGAGTGAATCATTCAATGGACTGAACGAGTGAATCCAAGTAAGGACCAAATGAGTGAATCATTGAATAGACAGATTGAGTGTAAAATGAATAGATACAGATCTAGTGCATACTCTTGTGCGTCAAACCAATAAGTCTTTAGTGTGATTCAATTGAGTGCTAATGTGTTAGAGGCATAACCAATTTTTTTTGACATAACTCACTTAAGATCATATTTTTTTCCCAATTAAGGTTAAATTAAACAAGTCTCTTAGTTTAAAATAGACATTAACAGCTTGACAAAACCAAGGTTAACTACATTCAACTTAGTTGTTACAATAGGTGCCTTTGTCTCATACG
>BQNB010039679.1:0-29132 GCA_026074375.1 Tanacetum coccineum
ATAGAAAGATAATTAAATGCTTGTCGTGATGGTATATTTTTTTTCGCTTGACGATTAACGGTTTAAGAGATATTAAGATTTGAAAAAAAAGGTTGAAAATAATTTTTGGTTTAATCTTATCCATTAGATTAAGATGAAGATGAAGGGTGGAGATTGGTCCCCTAGTATCCACAAAAAACTTTGTATCCAAATGAACCTAAATCTTAACTTTATCATTAGTCATACTACTAAGAACATAAGATGTTATAATTTAATAAAGTAAAACATGTTGTTATAGCCGTTATATGCACTTTGTTTCAGGGTTGTAATTATGCTCATGTTATGAAACTAAACACATTTTAGTTGGATAAACAAATTCGGGTTGTCGATTAGCCTAGCCGACTTATAAACTTGTCAAGTTGGATTTTGGTAATTGTTAAAAAATTCAGCCCGTGAGCTTGTGCAAAATGATCTTATACGCATTAATCTCCTTGAAACTTTAATGATTAGAAATCATACGATTACAATATAGCTTATGATATAACGAGGAATGCTTCTCTTGTCTAAAATTCTACAATTACATGTTATTCCTACCATGTAAAAAGAATTGATGATCAAAAACCACTTTATACACAATGTTTCAACTTGCAACACATGTGCATTTATCTGCCAAAAATACAAAATACAGACTAATCACAAAGTGTTTCGCTTTTACAAACAGTATACTCTTATATTTTATACTTACTTGAATTTTCTGGTTCTTCATATGCTTTAATACTCTAAATAAAATTCAAACCAACAATCATCTACAAAATATAAGGAACTAATAGACTAATTATATAAAGTGAGTGAGCCATATTCTAACCTAATTACCATACGTCCATGACAACAGGTTTTTCCAGTTCATACGTTTTCTTTTTTGGGATTTGTTAGCCCTAAAATATGTTGACTAATCTGGAATTACATTTATCATTTATAGTCGTGTCGGGTTAGTTTAGTTAGTCGTGACCGGGACTATAAATACCCCCTCCATACTTCCATAGAGAGGTGAAGCTCACTTTTGTAAAGTGTAAAAGTGTGTCTTTTCTCTCTACAAAAACACACATCTTCCATCCTTTTCCTTTTCTCTCTAATTCAATGGCTACTTTTCTTTTCCATTTTACCAAGCCTCCGGATCCGTTGTTCTAAGGGTGAATCTAATGTTAACATTTGGCACCAGAGCATAGGGGGAATCCGTGTTGGTTACTCACTGATTCGTGTGGTTAAATAAGCTCAAATTCGTGGCTTATTTTGGTCAAAAAATCCACGGATCAAATGGGTTTTCGCTTATTGGTTTGTTAATCATCCTCTTTCCTTGTTATACTTGTTAAACAGGTTATGTTGCAACCATATCATGGTGTTTAGATCGTGATTTATAGTTACTTTTTGTTCTTGGTTCAAAAAGTCAAACCCGGATTTTTATGCTTAGATGTGTTTATGTTTATGTTTTTAAGCAAGATCTAGGCATAAGGTAACTAGTTGTGCAAGAAAAATCAAGGTACAAGGTCAAAAAGGGTGTGTTTTTGGTGATTTTGTTGGAAAAGGACGTGTTTTGCTCGAAGTTGACTTTCTGTATGAATGAAGCGGAATATGCAGGTTTGAATGAAGCGGAATATGTAATCCAAGCGGAATATGTAATCCAAGCGGAATATGTAATCCAAGCGGAATATGTAATCCAAGCGGAATATGTAATCCAAGAGGAATATGTAATCCAAGAGGAATATGTAATCCAAGAGGAATATGCATGCAGTCAAGCGAAATATGCATGCATCAAGCGAAATATGCAACATTCAAGCGAAATATGCATGCAGTCAAGCGAAATATGCAATATCCAAGCGAAATATGTCACTGCCAAGCGAAATGTGACATTTTCAAGCGAAATGTGAAAATTTTCAAGCGAAATGTGACATTTTCAAGCGAAATGTGAAATTTATCAAGCAAAATATGACATTTTCAAGCGAAATGTGAAATTTATCAAGCGAAAAATGCATTTTTTTCAATTTATCCAATTTTGGTGATTCACTTTCGATACAAACATCAACCATAACAACCCACCACACACAAACAACAACACTTAATCCCAAAACGATCCTGAAAAGATTCACTTAAATGACAAAAAGGCTAGAGATTCGGATTACGATGACAAGTGATCACGGAGTTGATTTGGTATCCCTTATTTGCAATTGAAGTTGAATTTCACAGAGGCGTCTACTTATTTCATCATCGAGACTTTTCCTATTATTTGCTACCCCCTTTTTCATTAAACCCAATCTATCGATTGATGACTTGCCTGAACGTATACAACTTATGATTAAGACTTGAATTATCTAGTTACCAGAAGTCAGGGATGGTTGGTTGCAGACCTGGTTAACTATCACTTAAAGTGAGTGTACATTGTAGTAATCAGTGTCACACCAGGAAGACGATTGGATAATTTCAAGAGGTTTTGTTACTTCTTATACTTTTCTAGTTGGGTATAGAGTACTTTATAGATTTAATCTTGCACTTTTCTTCAATCAACACAGTGCAAGCTTAATTAACAAATTTAGTGGATTTTACTTTAATTTTCAAGATTTTGGTATAGGGTTTACTTCACCCAGTGATCAACAGCAACAACCGGACAGAATCCAGGTGAGTAAGATTAGCCAGAGAGTTTTAAATGTTGAGAGTAATTAGTAATTCTCACGGGAATCCAAGACAATGGTACTTCACAGTCTAAGTAAAATTTTCAAAGTTCTTCAACGACACTCATATACAAGAGCTTGATTATACCAAGTTTTCCTTGATTCCTGCTTACATCTCCCTAACGAATTTCGAATACAAACAGGTAATGCTTTGTTGGATTTTCAAGATTTGTGCTTAAGAACAAGAACTTCTCGAGTATATGTGCTTACATACAATGATGCTTCCGAGATCGCGCAACCATCATTGGGGATAATGTGTACATTCCCGGGACTTTGAATTAACTTGAAGTTACCATGTTTCACTTAGATGGTTTGTGAAGAATCTGTCAAACGTAAAAAGAACCAATTGCTGATTTCCTCGCATGTCACCCCCGAACGAATATTGCACCAAGCCCTAATACAAGAAGTCAGTTGGTCTTAGTGTGGGTTTGAATTCAACAAAATAACCTATGCACTTGATACAAGAGAAGATGATTCTAAGCAACACAATGTTTCAAATCCGTGCTTAAGATAGAGAATGTTTGGTTTGGGGGGAACCGATTCAAGAAACTTTGACAAAAGGAGTCTAATGAAGAGAAGCATTTTAAGACATGCTGCAGGGATTGGGGGAAGTTAATCCAACTCATGGCGTACTACACATGGGTATCCTGTACAAGTAAAGACACTGAAGATCCCAGCTAGAGTACAAGTTTCAAGACCAGAGAACTTGAGAAGAACATCTTCACTTTGGAAGCGCTTTGGAAGACTATATTGTGTTGTATTTATCTGATAGGAAACATTGTAATAATTATGTATGTCCGCATATTGTGGAATATTGTGTAGCCCTAAAATATGGTGACTAACTAGAAATTACATTTTATCATTTAGTAGTCCGGGTTGGGTTAGTTTAGCTAGTCGATGTCGAGACTATAAATACCCCTTCTGTACTTTCATGAAGGGGTAGAAGTTCACACTTGTAAAAGTGTGTGTGTGCTTTTCTTTTTTCTCTCAACAATACATAACTTCCCATCTTATCTCTTTTCTCTCTAATAATATGGCTACACATCTTTTCCATTTTACCATACCTCCGGATCTGTTGTTATAAGGGTGAATCTAATGTTATCAAAATCTCACATTCGTTTTCTTGAAAATTAATCTACATACAATTCTATTAGTTATTTCCTGTAGAAAATACTGCATAAAACCTGAGATTAATTTTCACAATCATATGACTCTAACAAACATGACACAAGACGCAAATTAATCTAAAAACTTTATTTAATATGTTTGAAATGGTTCTTTAGAAACCAGATATTTTCCCCTACACTTATTCTATGCAAAATACCTTTGATTATAATTAAGACGAAGTTAAAAACAAAATAAAGCATGATCACATAATTCAAAACATTACGAATCAAATGAAAAAAGAATTAAAACACACGACACTCCTAAAATGCGAGAAATTTAAAGAAAGTGGGTTGCCTTCTAACAAGCGCTTTTGTTTATTTAATGAGTCTTGTAGCTAGACTTGGAGTCACACGTTCTTATGTGACTCCATCCTATCTCATCAAGTTTTCTAAAGTAATTAAGTGTATGAAAAGTTATTTCTTCTTATATTTTTATTAAGTGGATTTATTTGAGCTTATATTATGGGTTATTTTCCTTTATTTTTTCAGATTTAACATATTATTGATTTAGTTAGATATTTTAATTTTTCTGGTTTTTATGTATATTATTTTAATTGATTTATAAGTATGTTTTAAATCTTTTTTATTTTTTTGTTAATGTTATTTTAGGTAAGTTTGTTATCAAAATTTTATTGTTTTTCATTTTCAAGTTTTTAGTGTTTATTTATTTAAAAATATATTTATCTAATATAATATTTTTTAAAAATATTTATTATTTTAGTATAAATTTCCAAGTCAAATATTCGGGTCCAAGCTCTAAACATTACTTATAGAACCCTAATATCTTGTTCAACACGTACTCTACTCCTCTTCTCTTGTCCTTATTGTTCCTAAGGTAGACTGATTTTGTGTGCTCTTTTTCCAAATCTGATAGTGAATTATACTGCTCTATCTTGTAAGGCATCTAATAGGCAATCTCATGGTTCCACTTGTGAACTTCATTATACCTAAAGATAAGTCATGAGTCATGTTGGATACTTCTACAAAATGCTTCCCTTATACTACTTGTGACAGCTTATGGTCTATGATTGAACTAATATCCTCAACAATCATGAAATCTGAAACATAAGTGGAGTTTCCTACGAGGATATGCATTCCCTTAATTCTTCTTGTAAAATTGCGTATCCCTCTAATGCCCTCAATATCTTCCTTAGGTTCAAGTTGTTTCCTCATGATCCAATAATATTGCATACGGGTCATGACATTTAGAGGAGAATTAAGATCTATGTAGGCCTTTTCCACGTGCACATGTCCTATATTGCATGGTGTTTTAAGGTTTGACGGACATCCTTCTACAATGATGGGGTTTCTAAAAAACAAGGATGGAATTGGGCCACACACTAAGTACTTATGATATGTTAGTTTGCTCCTAGATGGAAATACGTCAAAGTACTATACCTCTAATCCTCCTTTTACTGTACTTTCATCCTCTCTTAGTTCCTCTTTGGAAGAATCATCATACTTCTTAATTATTTCAATAAACATTACGTCTTCATCATTCTCTTTTGTGCAAACAAATTTCGTGTCGGGTGATCGGGGAACCAAGTTTAATGATTCAATCAACGAATTGAGCTTACAAACTTTTTTTGTGATGAATGAGATTGATAGATCAAGTGGTGATAGTGGGTTGGTGTTGATGTTTTCTGGGTTGCCCTTCTCTTCCTTTCCTTCTTCTTTTGACGTCTTGCATTCATCCGCAATTGTGTCATGATCTTGAGGTTACTCATTGTGAGATTTATTCAGTTTGGAACACATTGTAATAGCGTTGATCGAACCGTGGATATGGGATAAGCATTGGGGGTCTTTTGCTGGGAAAGAACGAGCAGACAAACTGGAGAGGTAGAGTTAACATTTAGTTTTGGGTTCTTAAGCATGTCACTTGGGAGTGTTCTCGTTATTCGATCATTGATGGCCTTCAAGACTGTGTCAATTTTATTGATCATCTCGCCTTGTTGCTGTTTGAAATCGGCTTCAAACTTAGACAATCTAGCGTCTTGAGATGCCATGAAGTTAGCCACCAATCCTTCAAGATTTTATTGACCATTAAAATTCTGAGGATTGTTGTTGAAGGAGAGGTTCAGGATCGAACCGTTGGGTTAAGAATGATTAAGTGGGTTTGAAAATTTGTTTTGAGAATTTTAAGATTGCCTCCACCTAAGGTTTAGTGACTTTTCCATGACGAATTATAGGTGTCACCAAGATTGTTTTACTCGGGTTTGAAAATGTACCACTTGCCCCCCGCTTTGTCAGTACGCGAGGATGCGTAATTAACAAAAGTTTGCTTAGGATTTTCCATGCAATATTGAGTGTCGTGGGGACCACTATAGATCTCGCATGAAGAAGTGATTTTGTTTACTTGAACGGATGATTTAGGAGCAAGATGAGCTTCCATCAGGCGTTGGGCTTGATTTTCGTGCTTGATGAGATGACGGTCGGATGTACTCGGGACATCTTGAGGCAAAGCGATTGCCTTGACCGGCTTAGCGAAATCCCTTGGGTCATTCCAACTTTCGTTGTCATAGAGGGCGAGGTCCTCTAATAATGCCCAGGATTCTTCGGCGTTGAGGTCACGAAGCTTACCACCGGCCGATTGGTCAATGGTTCGTCTTGTGACGGGATTGACATGGTCATAAAAAATTTGGACTTGGAGCCAAAGGTCTATGCCATGATGAGGGACTTTTTGGAGTAAGTCCTTGAAACGAGTCCATGCTTCGGATAGAGATTCTCCATGATGTTGTTGGAACATCAGGATATCATTGCGGAGTTTTACGGTCCTTCCCGGTGGAAAGAATTGAGCAAGGAATCGGGTAGTAAGATCCTCCCATGTGGTGATGGATCCTGCTGGAAGACGTTCAAGCCAATTGCTAGCTTGATCGCGTAGGGAAAATTGAAATAAACGCAGGCGCGTTCTTTCCCTATTTTCACCATCAAGGTCAAGTGAGTCCACAAGTTTAAGGAAATCCTTGAGGTGTTGATTTGGATCCTCAGACCGAAGTCCGTGGAATGAGCATCCATTTTGCACCAACCGGATGGTGTCGGATCGAAGAGGTACCACGTTGTTCCCTACGGGGAGCTCGATGGTATTCCTATAGCCCTCGTGGCTTGGTTTGGAGTAGTCTCCTAGAGTACGGATAGGATTCTCGTCTCTATGGTGGTTGACGAGAATGGGTTACGAAACAGATAGCACAAACAAAAGATAGACTACAAGAAAGCTAATGTGCAGAAATTAAAGTCTCACTTGAAAGGATTCAGCGAGGGAAACTAAGTTAAACTATGGTTAAAAACCTACCTCTTCCCAGGGCGGCTAGCGCCAAACACATGATGCGGTCGTGTAGGACTTCTACACGACAGTTTTACATATCTTTCCCCCTAGGCAGAGCACCTAATCGTTGTAGTAGTAGTATAGGCAAGACTCGGGGGGGTTGTTATCGTTCATAGGAATAGGTTGGAAGGCTGACATGGTCTAACAGAATTCTAAAGGTTGAGAGAAGATTATTTTTGTGTTTTTATGTTTTATGGAAAGCAAGTAAATCATATATTTGAGAGGTGGTTTGGTTTTAGCTATTAAACTAAATATAAATCTAAACTACTAGTGATAACAATAAGATAAAAGACTGTGTTTATTTAATTATGTATTACTCCCTAGATTGTCTCTCCTAGTGTTGTTGCTTTGTCACCCTTGTGATGATCTGTGTAACATTTCTAAGCATGAACTAATTACACGAACCCGCCGTTTATCTTAGTATTTTTTTTTCGCTAGGGAAGCAACGCACAAGTAAGGTAGTATGAAGACTATTACAAGGCCCCTAGGAGTACACTAAGTGCATGTGAAATATATTAAGAGTGGATCAACCATATTAGGGGGCAAGGTAGTATGAAGATTGTTACCCGATGGTATCCTTTCTACACAATCATGTTTTCCTAGACATATCAACATCGATGCAGACAAAAGTTGGTTTTCTAAGACCTAACATGCACATCTATCACAAGAAGCAACACCACTAAGATCTACATTCTAGGTTTCATACAATCATAAATAAAACAATAGAGTTTAGCCAAGCATGTTAAAGATCAAGCAAGAACAAATAAATAATTCACACAAATAGGACATATTGATGATTATGTAAACCTTACTTGATTAAACATGAGTTGGACGGTAAGTAACAATAGGGGTTTTAGGCCCTAAAATCGTCCCGAACAACTGCTAATGAACTAGGGTTCGAGTTACCCTCTTTTTATTCTACAGTACACACCCAAAACCCTAATTTGTCGGAGAGTTGTATCTATGGGAAAATTGTTGCGTTTTAATGTGACGGCGTCATGAAAGAGAATTTCTAGATAATGGCTGGGTCGAGTACTTGGACGCCATCGTGAGATACAGATAACGCCGTCTTTGGTCTTTGATGATGGACGGCGTCACGTTGTATTGGTGACGCCGTCTCCAGCCACTGTAGAGAAATTCTTGAGCAATGTTGGTGTAGGTCCGTAGTCTTGTCCGTTTCTTCTCCATATAAGCCCAAGTCACGTGTAATTCTTCCAAATGTCTTCCAAATGCAAAATACCTAAAAAGGAATCATTAAGTACCTATTTTAGGCATAAATGCATGATTTAGGGGGGCAAACGACCCCGAAAAAGTGTATCAAATGACACCTCATCAGTTTGCCACGTCAAGTAAAAATACCATTTTAAATAAGTTGTTGCCATCAATTTGTAAAACAGTTTCATTTGCCTTTTACATTACGTGAGACGTAGTTAGATTGCAAACCCAAGGGGATTATACACTTTTCGTAAGATGTTGATGTTACATAATTACAGTTATTGATTGGACGACTTAATCGAGGTAAGCGGTTGAGACCTTATACTCGAGGCATAGATGGGATGAAACATGTTTACTAGTATATTAATGTAATAAAGTAAGTCCAATAATGTTATAGGAATTGCACCGGTGGCAATTATTGATCGTCAATTACCTTTTGAATACACAATTGCTAGCAGATCAACTGGTGTGTTGGTGGGTATGTCAAGTTGGATCTTAGGACTTAGAAAATTAATTGTTTATATATTTAAACATGGGTAGTTATTTTTTCTTCAAGGAGTATTATCGGAAAATACTAAAATCTTAAACTTAATTATGTGTTGAAGTGGCAATACCTATCTTAAACATATAACCATTCGGCTTTCAGATGATGTTTGAAAAACTTCTGGTTAAATATCAATGATTTATTTCGTTCACCTAAGATGGTCTTGAGAGTTGAAAGGAAACTGTTTGTCCTTGAATAGCCTATTTCCCCTGCTCCACCTACCTGATTCTAATTCTTGCAGCAGTTGAATGGTATATGATGCTATAATGAGGTTGCTAGTCTTATGCTTAGAGTTTATTGACTTTCAAACTACATGGATAGCTAGAAAATTCCCCACCTTAAGAAATGCTTCAGGAGCTTAAATTTATGTTTAAGAAACAAGCTGGAGTTGAGAGGTTTGACCTAATTTAAACTTTCCATGCTTGCAAACAAGAGGATGGAAAAAACCAATTGGCACATATGTTCATTAAGATGAGAATTTGCGGTGCAAATAGAACTCTTGTTATGTGCTCCCACAAGATCTTAGTGTTGGTTTAATTTTGAATGGCCTCACTAGTGACTTTGTTGATTTTGTAAGAAATTACAATATGCATAACACGAGAAAGACAACCGGTGAACTACATGTTCTGCTTATTAAATATAAGAAGGGTTTACCTAAAAAGGCTGCTACACCACAAGTAATGACGATTTAAGGTTAATCGCTTAATGCTAAAGGGAAGGGTAAAGGGAAAGGCAAGCGTAAAGGATAAAAGTTCTCTCCCTAGCCTAAAACCTAAAACTTTCTGGGCTAAAGAGCATCCGGCAAAGATGATATCTGCCACCACTGCAAAGAGGCTTACCAATAAAACAGTTAAGATAAAAACCAAATCTGCGGGTCATTGAAGATGGAATTATCATGCTTACCTTGCTGAGTTGATAAATAAGAAGAAGCAAGTTGGCATTGCCAGTTCTTCAGGTATCTTTGTAATAGAATTATTTTCTTTTTCTAATAAATCCTGGGTGTATAACACTGGTTGTGGTACTCATATTTGTAACACAAAATAAGGTCGAAGAAGAAAGCTGAAATAAGGAGCTCTCTATTTATGAAATTGATATGCTTAGTCTCGGGCTAAATGTTAATTCTATTTATAAAGATAGCTACTTCATTGATTATAGTCGTTATGATTATATGTATTTACTTAAACATAAACATGAAGTTTTTGAAACGTTCAAGGTGTTTAAGAATGAAGTAGGATATCAAATCGAAAAGACTATAAAGGCACTTTGATCAGATCGAGGAGGCGAATATATTAGTCAAGAGTTTAAAGATTATCTCAAAGCTTGTGGAACTGTTCAACAGCTTACGCCTCCATATACACCACAACACAATAAGGTGGTGTGAAAGGAGGAATTGTACTTTGTTAGACATGGTTCGATCAATGATAAATCTTACAACTCTGTTGTTATCCTTTTGGGATTATGCTTTAGAGATGTACATGCATTAATCAATTCTGATTCCAACCAAGAAGGTTGATAAGACACCATGTGAATTATGGTATGCAAAAGTTTCTAATTTGTCTTACTTAAAGGTCTAGAGTTGCGAGGCTCTTGTGAAGAGAGATACGCCTGACAAACTTCAACAAAGATCTGTTAAGTGTATATTTATAGGATACCCAAAGGAAAAATGGACTACTATTTATATTTCCCACCTGAAAACAAAATTGTTGTTGCAAGGTATGCTGAATTCTTAGAGAAAAATCTTTTGTCTCAAGAAATCAGTGGGAGGGCCGAAGAACTTGAAGAAATTCAAGATAAAGATACATCACCTTCTGAAAACACTAGCGAAATTCCTATGGAGGTTGAAGGTTTTGAACCACCTCAAGAGGAAGTTGTTCCCATTCGTAGGTCCGCAAGGACACATCGAGCTCCCGATCGCTTATGTCTAAATGTAGAAGTGGAGGAGCATAGTTTAGGGGATCTTAATGAACCCACTAACTATAAAGCTGCAATATTAGATCCGGAATCTGATAAGTGGGTCGATGCTATGAATGCGGAAATGCAATCCATGAAAGATAATCAAGTTTGGCGCTTGGTTGATCTTCCTCCTAATTGTAAGACTGTTGGGAGCAAATGGCTTTTTAAGAAAAAGACTAACATGGATGGCAATGTACACACCTATAAAGCTTGTCTTGTAGCAAAGGGTTTTACTCAAACCTACGGGGTTAATTATGAAGAAATGTTCTCACCCATTGCTATTATTAGAGCTATTAGGATTCTTATAGCCATAGCGGCGTTCTATGAGATATGAAAAATGAATGTCAAAACTGCCTTCTTAAATTGTTATCTTGATGAAGATATTTATATGGTGTAACATGAAGGTTTTTGTTGATCCTAATCATCCCATGAAAGTATGCAAGCTTCAAAGATTCATTTATGGTCTTAAGCAAGCATTAAAAAGCTGAAATAAAAGATTTGATGAGGAAATCAAAATGTTTGAATTTGCTTAAAATCTTAATGAGCCATGTGTATATCAAAAGGCTAGTGGGAGTAATGTTACATTCCTCATCTTATATGTCGATGACATAGTCATTATCGGAAATCACATTTCAAGTTTACAAAGTGTAAAGTCATATCTTGGAAAGTGTTTCGCCATGAAAGATTTGGGGGAAACATCATTTATTCTTTGGAATTTTTTCAAGATCTGCGAGATTAGATCAAGTGAATTAATTGGACTAAGTTAACGTGCTTACATAGATAAATCTTGAAAAGGTTTTAGGGATCGTACTTCTAAAGTGCGGTTATATCTTTATGCAAGAAAAGACTTGACTTGAAATAAAACACAAGGTGCTACAACACCCAGAGAGGTGAAGCGGATGCAAAATGTACCTTATGATTCGGTTGTAGGTTCCATTATGTATGCGGTAAGATGCACTAGACCTGATATCGCGTTCGCGCATAATATAACAAGCCTTTTTTAACAGAATCCAGGAGAACCACACTGGACTGCTGTGAAAACCATTCTTAAGTATTTAAGAATACTAAAGATATGTTCTCTGGTTTATAGTGGAAATCCTAAAGCTGAACTTTGAGTTGATGGCTATTACGATGCTGGATTTGAGACCGATAGATATGACATAAAATCTCTGACAGGATACGTCTTCATTTTGAACGGAAGTGAAGTAGACTGGAAAAGCTCCAAAATAAAGTACTATTGCAATGTCTGCTACATAAGCTGAATAACATAGTTACGATGGAAGTTGTTTGGGTTAGAAAGTTTATTTCAGGGCTTGGTATTGTACCAACAATAAACGAACCTATTAAGATGTTTACGATAATTCAGCCGCAGTTATTATCGCCAACAAACCAGGGGTTTAGAGGGGTGCCAGACACTACCATAAAAGATATCATTATGTTCGCAAGTGTATTAAACTGGGCAAAATAAATCTTTATAACACACAGATGACAATCTAGCATATCCTTTTACGAAGGCTTTACTGAAAGGAAAGCTTACCCAACATGCTTGGAGCACGGGACTTCGTTTAGATAGTAGTTTCATGTAGATCTGTGTTTAGTATTTGGATAAGGGATGTTAAGACAATTTTATTAATGATAAGGATACGTGGTATGAAGTTGTATTTAATATAAATTGTGTCCTATATTTGCATGTTTAATCCGTGAATAATTTCATTATTCTAAATTAGTCCATTGTCGATCAACAATATGGGAATATTGTTGAATTAAGACAAATCTGAGTGATTGGTGATATTTTGGATATATTTTAAGGATGGTCCGCAAACTTCATGATAATCATAAGATGAATATCGGACTTTTCCAACTAACAAGATTATCACTTTATGGATCGGCGTCATTAAATGAATCTTGTAAGTGATTTCGTTTACTAAATCCTTAGACTTGAGATGCAAGTAGGTCTTGCATGTGTGGATTGTTCTTCTTGATTTGATTCTAGCTGAAAAAGGTGACTAATAAGGGCTATTTCAGAAGTGATTGTGAAGCATGGTGACTAGACACTTGTAGTCAATAAAAAATTTGTTCCTTCAATAGTTGAAGTATGATACCAATAGGCCCCTCGTAGGGTTAATCAGATGTATGTGTGGCCGTACCCAAAAACTCATGTAGACATGTCTAAATGATTTTTGGCAATCTAGATTAATCATATATACGAGAAACAGAATCGTTAATTAATGGAATGACTATTGATCCATATCAATTTTTAACACGGTATTGGAAACGAAGGGATTGTAAATACTTAAATCATTTAACTGTGACTTTATGAAGTACACTCAGGTATTCCTGGGAGCATTGACGTATTGCTAGACGCTTACCAATGTTATTATATTATTTGAGACATGTCCAAGTGGGAGCTGTTGGGATATGTACATATATCAAATAATATATGTCTGGGAAATTACGTGAGCCTATGGGGGCACACGCGTTTACACAAAGGATACGTTAATTAATGTAATTAATATTTTTATTAATTATATTAATATGTTTTACGAAATAATTAAACGGTCTTTAATTACAACGTTAGACGTTAGAACTAATTAAAATATATTAATAAGTGAAGGACTTGTTAGTACAAAAACCAAACCCGTGGGGTGTTGGTTGTGACCGGTCGAATAAGAAAAGAATAAGGGGTGCGAGTGTCGTTTCTAGTAAACAAGAAGAGGTGTTTTAGTATGACTTGAACAACAAGTATTGGGGCTATATATAATTCCATTGCTTATTCAATTGGTACAATCGATATATAGATATCCCTAAAATACACGACACAAAACCATTGTTCAGTTTTCCTATGCATGTTATAATATAAACAATTGTGTTTATGGATAGATGCATGTAAACAGTTTACATGCGTGTATAATCACATGCATGGATAACTAATTCTTCCCTTTTCTTATGAATATACGATTTTAAGATACAAACAAGAACAAAGTGTTGGGTTGTTTTATTCGTGAAGAAAGGACTAGCATCCTAACGTATCTCGGTGACGTGTAGTGTGTGCATACCATAGATGTTATCTACTTTGGTAACTTGGGCGGTTTTCACGTTGTATATTCAAGACGGTGTATTCATTAATTGCTAAAAGGTACACATCTTCAATCCCTTGTTAATTAATGTTTCTATACGTGATCTTTATTCCGCTGCGTACTCGTGATATATTTAATGGTTAAATAGATGTAAAAACCCAACAATGTATACCAAAAAGCGTGTGCAGAATACAAAATGATCTACATGCATGACTTTATGTTGGAGCATTGTTATAACATTTTGAAAGATCACCAAGGTTGGTTAGAGATTGAGATGCCTGCTTTTTACAAGAATATCAAGGGGCGAAAAAAGTCCAAGACTTCTGAAACCACCTCGGGGTCAGCATCTGGTGGTTTTAATTTGAACAATGAAGCGGATGAGTCTGAGAAAGAGATTCAAGAAAAACGTGCAATGGGTCGTGACCGAGCAAAGACCAAGAAGAAATCATCTGCCTCCTCTCGTGAGGGATCTTCTTCATTTGTTGATTTGGTAGCCGGCAAATTCTTAAACATGAAAAAAGAAAAACGGGGAAAGAGGGAGGAGCAACAACAATCCTATATCCACTTGAAGAATCTGAAGTTGGATATCTGGGAGGTGGAGCGTCGGGAAGCTGCAGAGTTGAAAGAGAGATACTTTGTGTCACACATTCAACAGCGCCGAACACTTGAATTAGCCGAAAGAGAGAAACGGGACAGAGACATCTTAATATATAATTCGGAAATCAGCTCCTCTTTGCCCGCAATACAACGACAGAAGCTGCAGAAGATGAAATACGAAATCAAGGAGCTTATTAGTTTAAGTTTTTAATTATTATTCTAATGTTATTTTTATGTAATGTTTTTTAAATGAAATTTAATTTTGTTTTTAAAAAACTTTGAAAAAAAAATAAAGATCGCTTTATAGTGGTAAAAAGCTGCATGTAGATTGCCGAAGAAAAAAAGCTGATGTGACAGAAGAAAATATAAATCGATGAAGTATCAAGTTTAAATCCGCATAATGATAGTGGTGGTCAAAAGAGAATAAGAAGTGCAGAAGTAAGGTTTAAATCCTAAAATAAAAAGAGGGCCAAATGAAATGAGACAAGTATAAAAGTATTAGCAAGTGTGAAAATTCAAAACTCAAAAATCCTTTAATAAATTTATATTTATCTCTCTTTACACTATTGGAGTACTTGTTAATTAAAAGAAATCACACACATCCCATTTCTTTTCCTTTCTCCAATACAAAAAAACTAGGGTTTGTTTACGGCGGATCTTAAGTTAAGTATGTCAACAACAGCGAGTGAGAAGAAAGAAGGAGGGGAGTTGTTATATTGTGGAACGACGGCGTGGGATACGATTGGTAAAAAGAAAGGAATTGAAGGCAACTTGGTTTCTCCTACTCGGCTCAAGCCTCTCGTTGGTGTTGATATTCGTTACGTTGCTGCTGGTTGTGGTAACTTACTTCTTTTTCTCTTATTATTAGTGTCTTGTTTCAACTTCATATTATGGGTTTTTATTTTTCAATTCTCAATGTCATTTGTTATTATGTTTGTTTTAAGGCTAATTGTATCTTTTCATTTCATATGTCTCTGGAAAACTTCAAATTAGTCATTGAATTCATAATGCATTACAATGTTTATAAAGCATGTTTCAGGGGCCAGGAGGTGATATATCAAATTTCTAATTTTTACGACGGGATATATGAAACTGTATATTTAGTTTTTGTTTGTAATTTCAAGATTTTAAATTTTGTGTTTTTTCAGTTTTTGTGGTGATTTTTAAGGTTAATTTTAATATATTTTAACTTCTTGTGATTTTTTTATGATTGTAGAGTCAGCTTTTATGTTTTTACGGCTGTGAATGTGTCAATATTATGGTTTTAAGGCGGTGTTTGTTTCGGCTTATATGTGGGTTTATGAGCTTATTTGATTTCGGCATACATAACATAAGCCTCAATTTTCCGGCTTATTTTGACACTTGTGGGCTTATATAAGTTTATTATGTTATGATAAACTTATATAAGCCCATAAATCTCAAATTAAGCCAGAAAATTGAGGCTTATGTTATATAAGCCGAAATCAAATAAGCTCATAAGCCCACATATAAGCCGAAACAAATACCCCTTCAATAAAATAAATATGTTTGTATATTTTTGGGGTGGTTTTAAGGTTAATTATTATTTTTTCTCTCTCGTGATGTGTTTTCTTGGTGTGATTTTAAGGTTAATTTTGTTATGTTTTTTAATTTTTTTTTTATGTAGCATCTGTTCATTGTGTGGCACTGGATGTTGATGGACGTTGCTATACTTGGGGCAGAAATGATGTAAGTTAGTAAATTCTATATTTTCATATTATAATGTGTAAATATTTAACACCATGTGTTTTTTTGAATGTTAAAAATTGTTGATGTTTAATTGTTGTGCATTATGGTGTGTTTACAGAAGGGGCAGCTTGGACATGGGGATCAAATTCGACGAGATAATCCAACTATAGTCTCTGCACTTGCTTCGTAAGTTTCTATCCGTTTTCGAAAACTTTAGGTCCCAATCTGCGCTGTTTGTTTGTTTCATGAGATTCTTGTTCTGTCAGTGAATTGGAAATCCACATACGAGATAGTGATTCTTGATGCCATTGCGACATTATTATGCTATGAAACAAAGCAAAGCGAAACTTGGCAACAAATGCAATCCTACTTGTACCCTTTTAATGGTGAAACGAATCATCTAGTGCAACTTTATTTTATTTATGTGTAAAGTTCTTTATCTGGAAAATATCTTTTTGTCGGCATTTGGTAGAATGCAATGGGATAGGACGATTCTCTATTGGTTATGCTCTTTGGAAATCACATTTGTATAGTGGTGTGTATATCAGTACAGTGCTTTAATTTAGTGCATTACATTCATACATATACAGTATATAGTAACCTTTTTAGAAAAGAAACTGAAGTAGATCTAGGGCACCTTTGAATTTCTAATTCATGAAATGACTACATTCAACGTTCAGTGGTGTTTGCGTATCAGTAGTGTTTCCTCATTCAGTTTACGACTTGACAACTATATTAGGTGGACAGTTACCGTTTAATATTTGATATCTTATAATGTGCAAGCAAGAACATGACTACATCTTCTTAAAATTGTGTTCCTGTGTTTACATAAGCTTACATAATAGTATTATCTAGGTGTGCAGCGTCGACCTATTTACTTATGAGTGGGTAGATTTTGGTAATGTTTGATTTTAAAAGGTCAATGTTGTAGAATCAAAATGATTATCTCAAAAAGAAATAGGCCATTTGGGTTAAACTGGCCGAAAGTCACACAGCATCTTCAGTGGATAGAACCTACTAACTCTTTTTATTGAGAATATGACTGAACCAAAATCTTAAAAAGAAAATCAACTAGGAAAAAAGTTTCTCGACACAACCTAAACCGACCTGACCTGACCCATGCATAGATTACTGGTTTTAGTCCATTACCTGTTTTTCCACCTTTGATTCGACTCTTAATGGTACTGATTTGTTCTTTCTTATAGGTATAAAATTGTTAAAGCAGCAAGTGGGAGATCCCATACAATTGTAATGACTGAAGACGGTCTTTGTTTGGGTTTTGGTTGGAACAAACATGGGCAGCTCGGTACAGGCTCTGCCAGAAATGGTGAGTTTTTGGCTCTTTTGCTCCCCTTACAAACACTTGATATTTCAACATTTGTTTGCATTCAGCAATTACCATGAACGGCAGATCGTAACTCATATTGATGCATTCGTGTATGTTTGTATTAAATGAAATAGATTCCAGGTATGGATCTTTGGCGTACATTGGAACAGAATATTGACCCAATTGTTATGCTAACCAATCTATACGACTGGATGTAGAGTTGCTTTTTATATATACCAGAGAAGCTTGTTGCTATGCTGATAAGTTTCTTGCCTTTTTGTTTTGTAGAAATTGAGTTATACCCAGTACGATGTCTAGTAACGGATGTCACACATGTTGCGTGTGGAGCTGATTTTACTGTTTGGCTGACTTCTGTAGAAGGCGCTACTATATTGTATGGTTGATGCATATTCTTTGATACTGGTCTGTTACGTTTAGGGGTGCCGGATTCACCCATTTAGATACAAGTGGGCTGATTTTGGTTACTGCTGTTTCTCAAACGGGTCAAATGGGTTATGCTAAAAGATTTGTGCTCAGCAAGTCAAATAGAAAGTCATCTGAAATGTGTTTAAATGGCTAAAACCTCATAAATTTGGAAGTATAAAAGAAGTTTTGATTTTTATATTAAGTTTAGTCTTGTTAACCCGCATTTAGTTATATGTAGATTCAAAATAGAACAAAAAGGTGTTTGTGGGTCAGCCCAACCCAACATTTTTATCTTTCTGATACTAACGATTTACTGATTTAAACCCGTTTTCCTACCTGACTGACCATATTTACCGCTAGTATGGTCTTAAATTAAACTTTGTGTTTGTAAGCTTTAGCCCAACTTTTTGCTGAATGTAGAGTGTTTTTTCATTTCTAGAACTGCTGGACTTCCACAGTATGGTCAACTTGGACATGGAACTGACAATGAGGTAACTCATCAACGTATTTGTGACATTAATATCTTCTTATTTTTATTCAATTTTTTTTTGAATTGATTTTAAATTGGAATATTATAGAAGGGAAAACTCTCTTAAATAGATATAACTTAGTTACACGTTATCATTTTATTTCAACTTACATGAAGTCTTTATTAATTTTCAGTACAATACTAAGGATAGCTCTGTGAAGCTTGCTTATGAGGCTCAACCTCGCCCCAAGGCAATATCTGCTTTTGCTAACGAAACCATTGTAAAAGTGGCTTGTGGATCAAACCATACAGGTTGTTCATAAACTCCAACTTATTTTTCTCTATTAGTTTTTGTTACGGTCCATCTGTCTCTAATATTACTGTGTCGTCAGTTGCTGTGGATTCAAACGGCTACGTTTACACGTAAGTTTTACGTCGCTATTGATAGTTCGTTAGTTTTTATTTATTACTCTAAATGCTTATTAATTATTTATTTATGTGATTCTAGGTGGGGCTATGGAGGATATGGAAGGTTAGTACTTTCTAATTCGTATTTAAGCTCTTTATGTATGCTGGCTATGTTATCCTTTATATGTATATTTTTATTTAGAGATGGCAGTTTTGGCTAATTCACTTATGACTGGTTGATTTGGGTTATGGGTTCTATTGGGTTAAATATAGCTATAAGGGACACGGGTCAAAAGGGTTATAGGTCGTACGTAGTGTATCTTTTTTTATCACACTAACAATTCATAAAAAGGAAAATCAAATGTTGTGGGTCAACCTGATTCGTACTACAACAACCCGTTTCAAACTGTTACTGAATCCACCTGAGCTTTTTTAGTATTACTATCTTTGATGGTCTGCATGGCGTTTAACTTTGACTACAGGCTTGGACATAGAGAGCAAAAAGACGAGTTTAGCCCTCGGCGTATCGATGTTTTCACAAAGCATAATCTTGTACTTCCTGGTGCAGTGGTTTCTGCTGGTTCTGTCAACTCTTCTGTTACAGCTGGTATGTCATTTTGTTTATGGTAAAAAATGAAATGCTCTTCTTCTGCACATACTTAACTTTATTTCCAATTTTGTGAGGTTCATATATCACTTCACACAATTAGTTTTTGAATATATTTAGTTATATCATGTTCTCTCTCTTTATACCGTGAGTGACGAATCTTACTATTTAGGTGGAGGGCAGATGTACATGTGGGGAAAGATAAAGTCCACTGGTGATGATTCGATGTACCCTAAACCTCTTATGGATCTCAGGTCTCTATCTTCTTCCTAGCTATATATTTATTAGGGTGTGTTTGAATTTGTGTCATGAAACCAATTATTTGCAACTTAATAATCATTCTAACGTTTGAAAAGATGTATTCAGCTTCTGATTATCCGATTATACTAGTGGTGACCCAATTAGCTCAATCTAGCTTCGACAAAACTGATTTATCTAAAAATATACAATTGCATGAATAACCCTTTCAATCTGAGACTTAATTTTCAACCTTATAGGAAATATTTCTTTTTTAGTTTTACATGGTCTTTTTTGTTTTCATGTTATAAAATTGCCTAATTTTTGCAACCTAAAATTTAATAAACACGCCAAGCACAAACTTCTACCACTTGCTTTGTTACAACTGATTATTTGGCTGTGATGATTCCAAATCACACAATCCATTAAAACTCACAACTCAACACCCCTTTATCATTTCATGTTGTGCGATATGTATATCTTACATATTTAGCTAAACGTTCATGGTTTTCTCTAAATACTATACACTCTTTTGCAGTTTATTTACAATTATTTGCTTATTTGAACTCTGTTTTAAGTGCTGCTATTGTTAGTATTTTACGTCAAAATGATTGTAATAATTATAGTTAGTTGACGGTTTTGTTTTTTGTTTGTATATATGTAGTGGTTGGAATATAAGGTGTATGGATTCAGGAAGCATGCACCATTTTGTCGGTGCTGATAGCTCATGCATAAGTTGGGGGCATGCTCAGTCTGGTGAGCTTGGATATGGACCCCACGGGCAGAAGTATGTTACTTTGCTTTCTAGTTTCTACAATGTCTGTCATCTCTATCTTCTAATAGCTGCAACTTTATTTTGTTTTTATATTTGCAGATCTTCTGCAATTCCCAAAAAGGTTGAAGCTCTTGAAGGCATGCATGTTTTAAGGTCAGTACTTGATTTATTGTGTATATAAATGTCAATTATGGTCATGCATGTCTACATGTTAAATGTTTAATGGGTGTTGTAAAACTGATTATCTGCGGGTCAGACTATCAGTTTCATATGTTCAAGCAACACATAGTTGGTTTTATAAGAACTTTAAAAAAACTGGTTTACTGCCTATTTACATTCATTTTGTGTTTTTTTATTCACTATTAAAGGATATAATTGTTCTATAGACATATAATACCTTTTTTTATAGATAATATCAATATTCAATATTAGTATTTGCATTTTAAGAATGTAAGGTTTTTGTATTAGAATTAGGGTGGTAATATGCAATCATTTTTCGGGTACTTTCTATCAGGTAGATTATTTTGAAAATATATAGGGGCTAAACTTATTATGTTTGGTGTTTATTGTGATTTAGAGATATAAATCGTTTGTGCATCTTTGGACATTAGCTTACCTCTAGAACTATTAGTTTCCTTTACAAAATTCACTGCTGCTTCTTAACAAGGTTACCTGTGTACCTCAAAATTATTTAAGAATGTCTGTATGTGTCATTCTATCTATTATTTACTCAAATGATTAGAATTTACCGAGTACTTGGTCTGATTATTACGGTTGCAAACACCATAATCCCATCTAATTACTCACTCATGCAGCACGTTTTATTATAGGTGATTATTGATACTAATCATGCAGTATCACTTGCTTTTAGTCTTAGGAACGAACATCCAAGCACCTTGTAACTATGTGCCTATCCTGTGTGTTTCTGTAGCTTTATTATGTAATTTACGTTGTGATTACTTTGTCACCCTGTAGTGTGGCATGTGGTTTTGCGCATTCCTTGGTGGTGGTTGATCGAACTAATGCTGCCGATCAACTTGATCAGGTAACTAAAATTGAAATATGGTTTCAGCCTTTGTATGTTTTATTAATGAAGTTAAATATATACATAGAACTTCCAACTTCTAAATTTTCTGGTGGCCGCTTATGGTTGGGCTGGGTAATACGTCAAACATATTTTGTTGTTTAAATGGGTGATTTTTTAAGTATGGCTGCGAGGTCGTGTTGACCCGCAAATACCTTTTGTCAGTTTTTTTAGTCTTTTTACAACATAGTAATGTGTAAAATTTGTTGACAGAAACTATGTTATACTGGCATTTTATCTTTTTGAACAAAGCGATTTGGTAGCTTCTATGCATTACGGAAGAGCTTACCATCGATCTTATCCCTGTTTATCAGTTGAGTCCGAAATTTTTAGGTAATCAAAACTATAACAATTAAATTTTAGGGACTTAATTACGAGTAATAATTTAAATCCACCCTATTATGTTTAAAATAAGAAGGCGTAACCTTGACGAGTGAACCACTCAAAAAGCTCTTTAAGAATACACTTTGTGAATTTCTTGTCTGTTCGAGCACATTTTGTTAAGTTTTAGCCAACTTTTTTATCTGACTTGTTTGGAATATACACGTGACTTGGTCCGACCCATTTATCAATTACCCCACACAACATTTTCATTGGATAAAATACCGCTGACATGCTAAATTGTTAACCGCCTACTATCATTTACAGCTTGAAATCTATGATGGAAAAGCTGCCGAAGAAGGGGTTGAAGAACCTGTCAGTGAACCTCCACCCGTCAAACAAACTAACAAACGGGCTGCTGCAACACCCAATAAGAGGAAGAAGAAATCCGAAGAATCATCCGACACGGAAGATGATAGCGTTCATGAAGAGGATGATAATAGTAGTGATTCAGAAGCTAATGGTTTTGCAGAAAAAAAGAGTAAAAGGGGCGGGAAGTCATCTAGGGGCCGTGGTAGGGGCCGCCCTTCTGCTGCCGCAAAGGAAGGTGGCGCTGCACCCGCTAAGAGAGGAAGAGGAAGACCAAGGAAGGCATGATAATGTCTTTGGTTTGTACTTCTATTGTTTTCACTAACTTTTGTATTCTGATTCGTTGAGTATGAACAAATGAGAGCTAACGATTAGAGAACTTTTGTATTCTGATTCGTTGAGCATCAAGAACAAAGAAGAGCCTACGATTAGAGGACATGATCGGCCTTTGTAACGTTGTTCCATTGTGAGTTTCTGTAATCTTAATTTGGATCTTTTTTTTATTGAGTCTTGAAAGTGCCAGGCCAACCTTCTCTAACGCCAAGCTGCATTTAGCAGTCTAATACTAATGTACTATGGTGTATACGATATGGTACCTTGTCAATCAAAACTATGTTGCATAATGTTTGAAAGAGCAATCGCTGAACGTATGGAGAAATGTTACATCCTCTTGCTTATCATCCTATTTCCGCATGCCAATTATTCAACATTGAGTGGTGTGTCCGTTTTATGAGTTAATGACCGGCACGAAAGTAGGAAGACTAGTATGACGATAACACCATATAACAATTTCTAAAAGTATGTCATGTCATTGGGTAAATTTGCTAGAGCTTATTTCATATATGGTAGTACAAGACTAGAAGGGCAAATTTTTGTCTTAAGAGGCTTATGTTGGCACTTGTTTTTTACAGTAACCAACTAAATCTAAACAAAAAAAATTGTTACCTCCAAAATTCGATTGAGACTTGATTAATTAATATCATTGAAAGAGTTGTAATCTTTTGAGTTTATTTTTGTATCAAGACTTGATAGATAGACTTTATAATTAAATTGAGCATGAACTGATTTCAAACAGCTATCACGTCGTTTAGCCTATACATGCTTTTCTTGAGTTAAGTCAATAAAGGTTCAAACCGCAAGAAATTTTTCTATCCTGAAAATCGTCATTAAAAAAATGAAAACATAATTCCTAGAGCAATTTCTAGAGTTAAGTCGTAAAAGGAATGAATCACAAGAAGGTGCGTTAGAAAGAAAAATAATGGATGAAATGTATTAAAGTATGTTGCGTATAAATTAGGGGTGACAATCGAGTCGTGTTTGTGTTAACCTGTTCGGGTTCACGGGTTGACGGGTTATTATGACCTTTATTCAAACACGACCCTTTTATTAACCGTGTCAAGAAACTCAACCCTAACCCAGACCTGCATAACACGTGTAACCCGTTTAACCTGTCTAAGTAAACAGGTCAAGCTTGAATAAGGTTGATGGTTTGTCAATTTAACTAATTTAAATGCAAAAGTGATATAAAGAACGATATAAGGATCTAAAAGTATAAACATAACATACAAATAATTATACGACAATTTCAATGATACATAACAAAATACATTTAATTCAAATCTAACATAAAGTTCAAGTTATAAATTTTATTTTTAGAGACTTATACATACTTAAACGGGTTTACGTGTTAACCTGTTTAATACTTACTAAACCCAAACACGACCCGTTTATTAAACGGGTTAAACATGTTGACTTGTTTTTGACCAAAACCTGTTTACCCTCAACCCAAACCTGTTAAACTTCGTGTCATTTATCGCGTTGTGTCGAAAATTAACACCCTAATATAAATGCATGATTAAAGTAAGGCGTGAGAAGAAAAAAACATATATCAAGAATTCATTTCTATGCAAAATACCTTAATCATGGTTTTTATTAATTTTATTTATACCACAAACTATCTCATATATTTTAAAATAGGACTTGAACGCACAACTATTTAATTGCAAAACTTCTCACATAACATGAGTAAGACACAAGCCTTTTGAAAATAAACAAGCAAAAGAACCCGCGCGTTGCGGCGGGGCTAATTTTTTTCTGAATAATTTTTTTTTACGTTTCGGGGTTTTTTTTTGGGCGATGCGTTATGGCGGGGCTAATTTTTAATATTTTCTTTTTTTGTATGATTCGGGGGAAAAAAATTTGCGTTGGGACGGGCTAATTTTTTCCCGAATATTTTCTTTTTTTGGGACGGTTTTGTAAATTTTTTTACGGGAATTTTTGTGTAAGAAAATCGTAAATAGTTAAAAGGTGAGGGTCCGTTTTGTATTTTTTTTACTTTGGGCCAGATTTTAGGCTATTTTTGGGTTTTTTTTTTGGCTAATTTTTTCCCGGATATTTCCTTTTTTTGTACGATTCGGGAATTTTTTTTTTGCGTTGGGACGGGTTAATTTTTTCCCGAATATTTTCTTTTTTTGGGACGGTTCGATATCTTTTTTTTTGGGCCGATGAATGTAAAAAAGTTGTGAACAATAAAAACTTGACGTGTTTTTTTTGTTAATTTTTTTACGGGATTTTTTGTGTAAGAAAATCGTAAATAGTTAAAAGTTGAGGAACCGTTTTGTATTTTTTTATTTTGGGCCAGATTTCAGGCTAATTTTAGGCTAGTTTTTTTTTTACTTTGGGCCAGATTTTGGGCCACATTTTATGCGAATTTTAGGCTAGTTTGTCGACAAATGTGTATATTAGTAATAATTTTTTTTATATGACTTATGTGTTGGGCTTCATGTTTAAAGTGTTTTTTTTTTTGCTATATGGTTTTTTTTAATATAATGAGTTGTACGTTTGTGACCATATCAATTATTTTAAAGTTATTAGGTATCGAAGATGTTTTCGCGGTATTTTTTTATCTGAATAAATCGGGACTTTTGTAATATTTTTTTCCTTCCTACTTTGTGCATACAAATTTAAAAAAAAAAACAAAAACAAAATAATTAAAAAAAAAAAAACATTCATTTTTTCTCATATATGGGCCGGCAGATTTTTTAATTTCTTTACTTTAGCCCAAATTTTCTTATGAGACGGCAGTAATTTCTTTTTTCATTAGCCCAATTTTTTGGCCCGAGTCCAAGACGGCATCGTTTTTGTCCGTCAATGTGTATATTACTAATACTAATTTGAAAATGAATAAGGAATGGGCTTTCTAGAAACATAAAACCCCAAGCCCATAGACCAAACAAAACCCTACTAAAACTTATACACACAAAAACCCTTTGAGAATCTGTGCCGTTTTTCCAGACCTTCATTTGCAGACAGACAGACATGGTGAGTCTCCTATTCCATCATTTTCGACCTTTTCATTTTTGTTACTTTTTATACATTATTGTGATCTTATACTAATATGATATTTTCATCTTTGTATTATTTTCTAGGCTCCAAAGAAAGGTGGAAAGCCAGTTGTTACCAAGAAGAAAACGGTAACATTTTTTTGGTTTTGTTTATACTGTTTTTACTTATGAAAATGCTGCCAATGAGGTAAAATATGAGGATAATAACAAAATTCATGTTTTTTGGGTTTTTTTTTACTGTTTATACTTAAAGGGTTAAAAAAGGTTAAAACTTAGGGTGGTTTTTGGATTTACCTCATTTTGTTTGCTTATTAGCTTATTGTGATTTGGAAAAGCTGATATAGGTTACTTTGGGGGTGTTTTATAAGCTTATTTATGGGTGTATGTGGTTTTGGCTTATGCTTGAAAATAATTCGGAAAATTGAGTCTATGAAACATATGCCGATACCTGTTAAGCTCATAAGCCAAAAAATGAGCTTCAACAAACACACTGTTTATTGAGATTATGAGTATATGGACTTTAATTAAGCCATAAATGCAAGTTGATAATTGAGCTTATGAGTATTGGCCTTTCCAAATTTCAATGAACACCAACACTTTTAGTTAACAGTACTATGGTTTGACAATTGTTCATGCTGAGTGTTCATGTCTGTTGATGATATTTGTATTTGATTATGTTTAGGAGAAGGTGGTGAACCCGTTGTTTGAGAAAAGACCGAAGTTGTTTGGGATTGGTGGAGCATTGCCACCTAAGAAGGACGTGCATAGGTTTGTAAGATGGCCGCAAGTTGTTCGTATTCAAAGGAAGAGGAGGATCCTCAAGCAACGTTTGAAGGTCCCACCTGCTTTGAATCAGTTCACCAAGACGCTTGACAAGAATCTCGGTAAGAGAATGATTGATATCATGTATGTTGTGTGCGTTGTTTATTTGTTTATTGCTAGCATACAGATAGATAGGTAAAGTAGTTAGTAACTTATCATTCAATTAGAAGGGTGAAATTAATATGCTGCTACAATGAAATTCATTTGGCATAGATGAATATTGAGCTGTTTGTTTGGTCTCTAAGATTGTTTTTGTTTTGCTAGTTACGAGATATGAATCACATTGCCATACCCTTTAGGCACATTTTCTTAGCTTCGACATAGTTACAGCTTATTATTTGATGTGTATGTTTTCTATATTTGGTTTCTAGTGCTTTATCTCAGTGCGTAGTACTTTAAATTTGGTAAATTGGTTTTATTGAAAGCTTCAGTGGAGATTTCATGTTGATTTCCATTGCTAGTCTACATGGTAGGTGGTAATTATCTCATATTATCAATTATTGTACACTAAGCTAAAATGTATTATATATAAGGTAATTTCGAGATCAAAAGTGTGCATTGTAATGTGAATGTTCAAACTGCTTTTGTTGATGAATTTAACGAAATTGATTGTTTGTTTAATCTTATTTGACTGTTTGGAACTGATGTAAACCAAATCTCTATATATTCATTAATGGTTGTCTTATTCATTCTTGACTGATGTATAAATATATATTTTTCTGATTTGTAGCAACTACTTTGTTCAAGATGCTCCTCAAGTACAGACCTGAAGATAAGGCAGCGAAAAAGGAACGTCTTGTTAAGAGAGCTCAAGCCGAGTCTGAAGGAAAGACTGTTGAAGCCAAGAAGCCCATCGTTGTGAAATATGGTTTGAATCATATCACTTATCTCATTGAGCAGGTTAGTTATACTTTCTTCTCATTACCATCTATAATTTATTGGCTCTGCCTCCTAGAAGAACTGACATCTTTCTTAACCTTTGTCAGAACAAGGCACAATTGGTTATCATTGCTCATGATGTGGATCCTATTGAGTTGGTTGTCTGGCTTCCTGCATTGTGCCGAAAGATGGAAATCCCTTACT
Source organism: Tanacetum coccineum (assembly GCA_026074375.1). Taxonomy (NCBI): domain Eukaryota; kingdom Viridiplantae; phylum Streptophyta; class Magnoliopsida; order Asterales; family Asteraceae; genus Tanacetum; species Tanacetum coccineum. The sequence goes on from BQNB010039679.1 coordinate 27,556, forward strand.
GCATTGTCAAGGGGAAATCTCGATTAGGAACTGTAAGTGTCATTATTTTTTTTATTTTTCTTGGAGGTAGCAAAATTATCTATCTTTGCATGGTTGGATACCATTAATTTTAGGTGCGCGTGGTATTGGTAGACAGTAATTTCTTAGATCAAATTTTTTATATGTTAATGAATTAAAATACACCAGGGCTAGTTTTATATTTGTTTTTGTAAGTACATGGTTTGAACTTTGTCACCTCCAAGGTTTACTTTTACTTAATCATGGTTCTACGAATCAATTTTCTTGGCATGCTTCAGATTGTTCACCAGAAAACTGCAGCTGCATTGTGCTTGACCACTGTCAAGAATGAAGATAAAATGGAGTTCAGCAGAGTCCTGGAGGCTATCAAGGTATGCTATTTACTTTTTGAGCTCTTGGCCTTTTTTTCGCGACTACACGGGTCATGTGATTTAACGAGTTCTGATTGTGTATTTTAGGCCAACTTCAATGACAAGTATGACGAGTACAGGAAGAAGTGGGGAGGTGGAATCATGGGCTCCAAATCTCAAGCAAAAACAAAGGCAAAAGAGAAGGTTTTGGCCAAGGAGGCTGCTCAAAGAATGAATTAGATTTCTTGATAATGTATTGTCTGCATCTGATATCCTGGAAAGCATTGCATTTAGATGCATTTCTTGTTTTTAGAAATGGTGACTTGGTTGCTATGAACTTTTGGAAGTTAAAATACTTGTGGCGATTCTCTTTTATCTATTTTAACCCTTTTAATTTTTGTCATCAGTGTTTTATTATGTGTAGCGATATAATATTGTTAGTGAACAGATTGCTTCGGTTTTTATTAATGGCAAAAGGTGATCAAACAAGATTCAAAACTTAAACAAATAAAAGTATCAACCATTTCCGAACCTTAATAGACATTTAACACTTTGTTGATGTGTGTGTAATAGTATGGCTGAAATATAATTTTAGCATGGTACTCGGTTGAAGGTCCCGTGCGGCTTAGAGATGGTCCCAAAATAGCGAATATTACGTACAAAACCCATTTTGGTATCACTTGTTATGCAGAGGACCGAAAATTATCACTTTTTCAAAATGACCAAGATTCTCGCGCATATATGTGAGCGAGTTACATGAGTAACACGTGTGTGAACGAGAATAAAAGATGAAAAATATCAAAACAAGTGGTAAACTCTAAACTGCCACGTATGATACTCGCGTAAGGTTCTGAGCGAGTAACATGCAATTGTCATATCACTTTTGTAAACCTAAATGAATGCATGCAATTGTCATATCACTTTTGTAAACCTAAATGAATGTCGCTGCATATGTCAGTTTGGCGTGTAAGGTTGTGAGCGAGTATTGCATTGGGAAGCGTATTTGATATGACTATACATAACTATGAATGACCACAACTTTTTTTTTGTTTGGTTCTATTTCGCATGTAATGTGTATGTATAAGAGATGATCACTGAGATATGCATATCAAACAAAAAATAATAGCAGAATTGAAGAAAGAAACTTGTTGTGCGTGCTAGAATAGAAGAAAAATAATAATTTGATAAGTTATTTTGGTGGTGATTGTG
>BQNB010039679.1:34139-47908 GCA_026074375.1 Tanacetum coccineum
CTCGCCAAAGGTATCTTGTTTTGGGTAAAGGGTTAATACCCGATGAAATGCTCAAATGACGACGAAAGTTATATCGAGCAAATCTGATCGCCAAAGGTATCTTGTTTTTGGTAAAGGGTTTATACCCGCTGAAATGTTCAAGTGATGACGAAACTTATATCGAGCAAATCTGCTCGCCAAAGGTATCTTGTTTTTGGTAAAGGGTTTATACCCGATGAAATGCTTAAATGATGACGAAAGTTATGTCAAGCAAATCTGCTCGCCAAAGGTATCTTGTTTTGGGTAAAGGGTTTATCCCTGATGAAATGCTCAAATGATGACGGTAGTTATGTCGAGCAAATTTGATCGACAAAGGTATCTTGTTTGGGGAAAAGGGTTTATACCCGATGAAATGCTCAAATGATGACGAAAGTTATGTCGAGCAGATCTACTCGCTAAAGGTATCTTGTTTTGGGTAATGGGTTTATACCTGATGAAATGCTCAAATGATGACGGTAGTTATGTCGAGCAAATTTGCTCGCCAAAGGTATCTTATTTTGGGTGAAGGGTTTATACCCGATGAAATGCCCAAATGATGACGAAAGTTAGGTCGAGAAAATCTGCTCGCCAAAGGTATCTTGTTTTGGGTAAATGGTTTATACCCGATGAAATACTCAAATGATGACGATAGTTATGTCGAACATATCTACTCACCAAAGGTATCTTGTTTTTGGTAAAGGGTTTATACCCGATAGAATTGCTCAAATGATGACGAAAGTTATGTCGAGCAAATCTGCTCGCCAAAGGTATCTTATTTTGGGTAAAGGGTTTATAGCCGATGAAATGCTCAAATGACGACGAAAGTTTTGCCGAGCAAATCTGATCTCCAAAGGTATCTTGTTTTGGGTAAAGGGTTTGTTCCTAATGAAATGCTCAAACGATGACGGTAGTTATGTCGAGCAAATTTGCTCGCCAAAGGTAACTTGTTTTGGGTAAAGGGTTTATAGCCGATGAAATGCTCAAATGATGACGAAAGTTATGTCGAGCAAATCTGCTCGCCAAAGGTATCTTGTTTTTGGTAAAGGGTTTATACCCGATGAAATGCTCAAATGATGACGAAAGTTATGTCGAGCAAATCTGCTCGCCAAAGGTATCTTATTTTGGGTAAAGGGTTTATAGCCGATGAAATGCTCAAATGATGACGAAAGTTTTGTCGAGCAAATCTGCTCGCCAAAGGTATCTTGTTTTGGGTAAAGGGTTTGTACCTGATGAAATGCTCAAATGATGACAGTAGTTATGTCGAGCAAATTTGTTCGCCAAAAGTATCTTGTTTTGGGTAAAGGGTTTATACCCGATGAAATGCTCAAATGATGACGAATGATATGTCAAGTAAATCTGCTCACCAAAGGTATCTTGTTTATGGTAAAGGGTTTATACCCGATGAAATGCTCAAATGATGATGAAAGTTATGTCGAGCAAATATGCTCGCCAAAGGTATCTTGTTTTTGGTAAAGGGTTTATACCCAATGAAATGCTCAAATGATGACGAAAGTTATGTCGAGCAAATCTGCTCGCCAAAGGTATCTTGTTTTGGGTAAAGGGTTTATAGTAGATGAAATGCTCAAATGTTGACGAAAGTTATGCCGAGCAAATCTGCTCGCCAAAGGTATCTTGTTTTGGGTAAAGGGTTTATACCTGATGAAATGCTCAAATGATGACGGTAGTTATGTCGAGCAAATTTGCTGGCCAAAGGTATCTTTTTGGGTAAAGTGTTTATACCCGATGAAAAAAAAATAATGACGAAAGTTATGTCAAGCAAATCTGCTCTCCAAAGGTATCTTGTTTTGCGTAAAGGGTTTATACCCAACGAAATGCTCAAATGATGACGGTAGTTATGTCGAGCAAATCTGCTCGCCAAAGGTATCTTGTTTTGGGTAAAGGGTTTATACCTAATGAAATGCACAAATGATTACGGTAGTTATGTTCGAGCAGATTGCTTCGACCAAAGGTATCTCTTGGGTAAAGGGTTTATACCCGATGAAATGCTCAAATGATGACGATACTTATGTCGAGCAATTCTACTCGCCAAAGGTATCTTGTTTTGGGTAAAGGGTTTATACCCGATGAAATGCTCAAATGACGACGAAAGTTGTATCAAGCAAATCTGCTCGTCAAAGGTATCTTGTTTTTGGTAAAGGGTTTATACCCGATGAAATGTTTAAATGATGACGAAAGTTATGTCGAACAAATCTGCTCACAAAAGGTATCTTGTTTTTGGTAAAGGGTTTATACCCGACGAAATGATCAGATGATGACGAAAGTTATGTCGAGCAAATCTGCTCGCCAAAGGTATCTTGTTTTGGGTAAAGGGTTTATAGCTGAGGAAATGATTAATTGATTACGAAAGTTATGCCGAGAAAATCTGCTCACCAAAGGTATCTTGTTTTGGGTAAATGGTTTATACCTGATGAAATGCTCAAATAATGACGGTAGTTATGTCGAGCAAATTTGCTCGCCAAAGGTATATTATTTTGGGTAAAGGGTTTATACCCGATGAAATGATCAAATGATGACGAAAGTTAGGTCGAGAAAATACGCTCGCCAAAGGTATCTTGTTTTGGGTAAAAGGTTTATACTCGATGAAATACTTAAATGATGACGATAGTTATGTCGAGCAAATCTATTCGCCAAAAGTATCTTGTTTTGGGTAAAGGGTTTATACCCAATGAAATACTCAAATGATGACGAAAGTTGTGTCAAGCAAAATATACTGCAAAGGTTCTTGTTTTGGGTAAAGGGATTTATACCCAATTAAATGACTAAAAATGATGACGAAAGTTATGTCGAGCAAATCTGCTCGCCAAAGGTATCTTGTTTTGGGTAAAGGGTTTATACCCGATGAAATGCTCAAATGATGATGAAAGTTATGTCGAGCAAATCTGCTCGCCAAAGGTATCTTATTTTGGGTAAAGGGTTTATACCCGATGAAATGCTCAAATGGTTGAACACCGAAGTTTGTCCGAGCAAATCTGCTCGCCAAAGGTATCTTGTTTTGGGTAAAGGGTTTATACCTGATGAAATGCTCAAATGATGACGGTAGTTATGTCGAGCAAATTTGCTCGCCAAAGGTATCTTGTTTTGGGTAAAGGGTTTATACCCGATGAAATGCTCAAATGATGACGAAAGTTATGTCGAGCAAATATGCTCGCCAAAGGTATCTTGTTTTGGGTAAAGGGTTTATACCCGATGAAATGCTCAAATGATGATGAAAGTTATGTCGAGCAAATCTGCTCGCCCCTTAATATATTATTTTGTAAAGGGTTTATACCCGATGAAATGCTCAAATGATGACGAAAGTTATGTCGAGAAAATCTGCTCGCCAAAGGTATCTTGTTTTGGGTAAAGGGTTTATACCCGATGAAATGCTCAAATGATGATGAAAGTTATGTCGAGCAAATTTGCTCGCCAAAGGTATCTTGTTTTGGGTAAAGGGTTTATAGCCGATGAAATGCTCAAATGATGACGAAAGTTATGTCGAGCAAATCTGCTCGCCAAAGGTATCTTGTTTTGGGTAAAGGGTTTATACCCGATGAAATGCTCAAATGATGACGAAAGTTATGTCGAGCAAATCTGCTCGCCAAAGGTATCTTGTTTTGGGTAAATGGTTTATACCCGATGAAATGCTCAAATGATGACGAAAGTTATGTCGAGCAAATCTGCTCGCCAAAGGTATCTTGTTTTGGGTAAAGGGTTTATACCCGATGAAATACTCAAATGATGACGATAGTTATGTCGAGCATATCTACTCGCCAAAGGTATCTTGTTTTGGGTAAAGGGTTTATACCCGATGAAATACTCAAATGATGACGAAAGTTGTGTCGAGCAAATATACTCGCCAAAGGTATCTTGTTTTGGGTAAAGGGTTTATACCCAATGAAATGCTAAAATGATGACGGTAGTTATGTCGAGCAAATTTGCTCGCCAAAGGTATCCTGTTTTGGGTAAAAGGTTTATACCCGATGAAATGCTCAAATGTTGTCCGATAGTTATATCGAGAAAATTCCTATGCAAAAGGTATCTTGTTTTTGGTAAAGGGTTTATATTTGATGAAATGCTCAAATGACGATGAAAGTTAGATCGAGAAAATCTGCTCGCCAAAGGTATCTTGTTTTTGGTAAAGGGTTTATACCCGATGAAATGCTCAAATGATGATGAAAGTTTTGTCGACCAAATCTGCTAACCAAAGGTATCTTATATTGGGTAAAGTGTTTATAGCCGATGAAATGCTCAAATGATGACGAAAGTTTTGTCGAGCAAATCTGCTCGCCAAAGGTATCTTGTTTTGGGTAAAGGGTTTGTACCTGATGAAATGCTCAAATGATGACAGTAGTTATATCGAGCAAATATTCTCGCCAAAGGTATCTTGTTTATGGTAAAGGGTTTAGACCCGATGAAATGCTCAAATGATGACGAAAGTTATGTCGAGCAAATCTGCTCGCCAAAGGTATCTTGTTTTGGGTAAAGGGTTTATACCCGATGAAATGCTCAAATGTTGACGAAAGTTATGTCGGGGAGGCAAATTTGCTCGCAAAGGTATCTTGTTTTGGTAAAGGGTTTATACCTGGATGAAATGCTCAAATGGTATACGGTAGTGATGCGAGCAAATCTGCTGACCAAAGGTATCTTGTTTTGAGTAAAGGGTTTATACCTGATGAAATGCTCAAATGATGACGAAAGTTATGTCTAGCAAATCTGCTCGCCAAAGGTATCTTGTTTTGGTTAATGGGTTTATACCCGATGAAATGCTCAAATGTTGACGAAAGTTATGTCGAGCAAATATGGTCGCCAAAGGTATCTTGTTTTGGGTAAAGGGTTTATACCCGATGAAATGGTCAAATGATGACGAAAGTTATGTCGAGCAAATCTGCTCGCCCAAGGTATCTTGTTTTGCGTAAGGGGTTTATAGTCGATGAATTGCTCAAATGATGACGAAAGTTATGTCGAGCAAATCTGCTCGCCAAAGGTATCTTGTTTTGGGTAAAAGGTTTATACCCGATGAAATGCTCAAATGATGACGAAAGTTATGTCGAGCAAATCTGCTCGCCAAAGGTATCTTGTTTTGGGTAAAGGGTTTATACCCGATGAAATGCTCAAATGATGACGAAAGTTATGTCGAGCAAATCTGCTCGCCAAAGGTATCTTGTTTTGGGTAAATGGTTTATACCCGATGAAATGCTCAAATGATGACGAAAGTTATGTCGAGCAAATCTGCTCGCCAAAGGTATCTTATTTTGGGTAAAGGGTTTATACCCGATGAAATGGTCAAATGATGACGAAAGTTATGTCGAGCAAATCTGCTCGCCAAAGGTATCTTGTTTTGGGTAAAGGGTTTATAGCCGATGAAATGCTCAAATGATGACGAAAGTTATGTCGAGCAAATCTACTCGCCAAAGGTATCTTGTTTTGGGTAAAGGGTTTATACCCGATGAAATGCTCAAATGATGACGGTAGTTATGTCGAGCAAATTTGCTCGCCAAAGGTATCTTGTTTTGGGTAAAGGGTTTATACCCGATGAAATGCTCAAATGATGACGATAGTTATATCGAGAAAATCTACTTGCCAAAGGTATCTTGTTTTTGGTAAAGGGTTTATATTCGATGAAATGCTCAAATGACGATGAAAGTTAGATCGAGAAAATCTGCTCGCCAAAGGTATCTTGTTTTTGGTAAAGGGTTTATACCCGATGAAATGCTCAAATGATGATGATGTTATGTCGCGCAAATTGCTCACCCAAAAGGTCATCTTATTTTTCGGGTACAGTGTTTATAAGCCCGATGAAATGCTCAATTTGATGACGAAAGTTTTGTCGAGCAAATCTGCTCGCCAAAGGTATCTTGTTTTGGGTAAAGGGTTTGTACCTGATGAAATGCTCAAATGATGACAGTAGTTATGTCGAGCAAATTTGCTCGCCAAAGGTATCTTGTTTTGGGTAAAGGGTTTATACCCGATGAAATGCTCAAATGATGACGAATGATATGTCGAGCAAATCTGCTCGCCAAAGGTATCTTGTTTATGGTAAAGGGTTTATACCCGATGAAATGCTCAAATGATGACGAAAGTTATGTCGAGCAAATCTGCTCGCCAAAGGTATCTTGTTTTGGGTAAAGGGTTTATAGCCGATGAAATGCTCAAATGTTGACGAAAGTTATGCCGAGCAAATTTGCTCGCCAAAGGTATCTTGTTTTTGGTAAAGGGTTTATACCTGATGAAATGCTCAAATGATGACGGTAGTTATGTCGAGCAAATTTGATCGCCAAAGGTATCTTGTGTTGGGTAAAGGGTTTATACCCGATGAAATGCTCAAATGATGACGAAAGTTATGTCGAGCAAATCTGCTCGCCAAAGGTATCTTGTTTTTGGTAAAGGGTTTATATTCGATGAAATGCTCAAATGACGATGAATGTTAGGTCGAGCAAATCTGCTCGCCAAAGGTATCTTGTTTTTTATAAAGGGTTTATACCCGATGAAATGCTCAAATGATGACGAAAGTTATGTCGAGCAAATCTGCTCGCCAAAGGTATCTTGTTTTGCGTAAAGGGTTTATACCCAACGAAATGCTCAAATGATGATGAAAGTTATGTCGAGCAAATCTGCTCGCCAAAGGTATCTTATATTGGGTAAAGGGTTTATAGCCGATGAAATGTTCAAATGATGACGAAAGTTATGTCGAGCAAATCTGCTCGCCAAAGGTATCTTGCTTTGGGTAAAGGGTTTATACCCGATGAAATGCTCAAATGATGACGAAAGTTATGTCGAGCAAATCTGCTCGCCAAAGGTATCTTGTTTTGGGTAAATGGTTTATACCCGATGAAATGATCAAATGATGACGAAAGTTAGGTCGAGAAAATCTGCTCGCCAAAGGTATCTTATTTTGGGTAAAAGGTTTATACTCAAATGATGACGATAGTTATGTCGAGCATATCTATTCGCCAAAGGTATCTTGTTTTGGGTAAAGGGTTTATACCCAATGAAATACTCAAATGATGACGAAAGTTGTGTCGAGCAAATATACTCGCCAAAGGTATCTTGCGTTTGGCGTAAAGGGTTTTTAACAATTAAATGCTAAAATGATGACGGTAGTTATGTCGAGCAAATTTGCTCGCCAAAGGTATCCTGTTTTGGGTAAAGGGTTTATACCCGATGAAATGCTCAAATGATGACGATAGTTATATCGAGAAAATCTACTTGCCAAAGGTATCTTGTTTTTGGTAAAGGGTTTATATTCGATGAAATGCTCAAATAACGATGAAAGTTAGATCGAGAAAATCTGCTCGCCAAAGGTATCTTGTTTTTGTTAAAGGGTTTATACCCGATGAAATGCTCAAATGATGTTGAAAGTTATGTTGAGCAAATATGCTCGCCAAAGGTATCTTATATTGGGTAAAGTGTTTATAGCCGATGAAATGCTCAAATGACGACGAAAGTTTTGTCGAGCAAATCTGCTCGCCAAAGGTATCTTATTTTGGGTAAAGGGTTTGTACCTGATGAAATGCTCAAATGATGACAGTAGTTATGTCGAGCAAATTTGCTCGCCAAAGGTATCTTGTTTTGGGTAAAGGGTTTATACCCGATGAAAGGCTCAAATGATGACGAATGTTATGTCGAGCAAATCTGCTCGCCAAAGGTATCTTGTTTTTGGTAAAGGGTTTATACCCGATGAAATGCTCAAATGATGACGAAAGTTATGTCGAGCAAATCTGCTCGCCAAAGGTATCTTGTTTTGGGTAAAGGGTTTATAGCCGATGAAATGCTCAAATGATGACGAAAGTTATGCGAGCAAATTTGTCGCAATAGGTATTCTTGTTTTTGGTAAAGGGTTTATAGCGGATGAAATGCTCAAATGATGACGGTAGTTATGTCGAGCAAATTTGATCGCCAAAGGTGTCTTGTTTTGGGTAAAGGGTTTATACCCGATGAAATGCTCAAATGATGACGAAGTTATGTCGAGCAATCTGCTCGACAAAAGGTATCTTGTTTTGGTAAGGGTTTATATTCGTGTAATGGTCAATGCGATGAATGTTAGGTCGAGCAATCTGCTCGCCAAAGGTATCTTGTTTTGGGTAAAGGGTTTATACCCGATGAAATGCTCAAATGATGACGTAAGTTATGTCGAGCAAATCTGCTCGCCAAAGGTATCTTGTTTGCAGTAAAGGGTTTATACCAACGAAAATGCTCAAATGATGATGAAAGTTATGTCGAGCAAATCTACTCGCCAAAGGTATCTTGTATTGGTTAAAGGGTTTATAGCCGATGAAATGCTCAAATGATGATGAAAGTTATGTCGCGCAAATCTGCTCGCCAAAGGTATCTTGCTTTGCGGTACAAGGGTTTATACCCGATGAAAGCTCAATGATGACGAAGTTATGTAGAGCAAATCTGCTCGACAAAGGTATCTTGTTTTGGGTAAAAAAAAATGTTTATTACCGATGAAATGATCAATGATGACGAAAGTTAGGTCGAGAAAATTGCTGCCAAAAGGTATCTTATTTGGGTACAAGGTTTTTACTACGATGAAATACTCAAATGATGCCGTTAGTGTTTTGGGTAAAGGGATGTATACCAAATGAACTACTCAAATGACGACGAAAGTTGTGTCGAGCAAATTTACTTGCCAAAGGTTCTGTTTTGGGTAAAGGGTTCTGTAACCAATTAAATGCTAAATGATGCCGGAGTTATGTCGAGCAAATTTGTTCGCCAAAGGTATCTTGTTTTGGGTAAAGGGTTATACCGATGATAATGCTCAAATGATGACGTTAGTTTTACGAGAAAATCTATTGCAAAGGTATCTGTTTTTTGTAAAGGGTTTATATTCGATGAAATGCACAAATGACGATGAAAGTTAGATCGAGAAAATCTGCTCGCCAAAGGTATCTTGTTTTTGGTAAAGGGTTTATACACGATGAAATGCTAAATTGTTGATGAAAAGTTATGTCGCGCAATCTGCTCGCCAAAGGTATCTTATATTGGGTAAAGGGTTTATAGCCGATGAAATGCTCAAATGATGACGAAAGTTATGTCGAGCAAATCTGCTCGCCAAAGGTATCTTGTTTTGGGTAAATGGTTTATACCCGATGAAATGATCAAATGATGACGAAAGTTAGGTCGAGAAAATCTGCTCGCCAAAGGTATCTTATTTTGGGTAAAAGGTTTATACTCGATGAAATACTCAAATGATGCCGATAGTTGTTTTGGGTAAAGGGTTTATACCCAATGAAATACTCAAATGACGACGAAAGTTGTGTCGAGCAAATTTACTTGCCAAAGGTATCTTGTTTTGGGTAAAGGGTTTATACCCAATTAAATGCTAAAATGATGACGGTAGTTATGTCGAGCAAATTTGCTCGCCAAAGGTATCCTGTTTTGGGTAAAGGGTTTATACCCGATGAAATGCTCAAATGATGACGATAGTTATATCGAGAAAATCTACTTGCCAAAGGTATCTTGTTTTTGGTAAAGGGTTTATATTCGATGAAATGCTCAAATGACGATGAAAGTTAGGTCGAGAAAATCTGCTCGCCAAAGGTATCTTGTTTTTGGTAAAGGGTTTATACCCGATGAAATGCTCAAATGATGACGAAAGTTATGTCGAGCAAATCTGCTCGCCAAAGGTATCTTATTTTGGGTAAAGGGTTTATAGCCGATGAAATGCTCAAATGATGACGAAAGTTTTGTCGAGCAAATCTGCTCGCCAAAGGTATCTTGTTTTGGGTAAAGGGTTTGTACCTGATGAAATGCTCAAATGATGACAGTAGTTATGTCGAGCAAATTTGCTCGCCAAAGGTATCTTGTTTTGGGTAAAGGGTTTATACCCGATGAAATGCTCAAATGATGACGAATGTTATGTCGAGCAAATCTGCTCGCCAAAGGTATCTTGTTTATGGTAAAGGGTTTATACCCGATGAAATGCTCAAATGATGACGAAAGTTATGTCGAGCAAATCTGCTCGCCAAAGGTATCTTGTTTTGGGTAAAGGGTTTATAGCCGATGAAATGCTCAAATGATGACGAAAGTTATGCCGAGCAAATCTGCTCGCCAAAGGTATCTTGTTTTGGGTAAAGGGTTTATACCTGATGAAATGCTCAAATGATGACGGTAGTTATGTCGAGCAAATTTGATCGCCAAAGGTATCTTGTGTTGGGTAAAGGGTTTATACCCGATGAAATGCTCAAATGATGACGAAAGTTATGTCGAGCAAATCTGCTCGCCAAAGGTATCTTGTTTTGGGTAAAGGGTTTATAGCCGATGAAATGCTCAAATGATTACGAAAGTTATGCCGAGAAAATCTGCTCGCCAAAGGTATCTTGTTTTGGGTAAATGGTTTATACCTGATGAAATGCTCAAATGATGACGGTAGTTATGTCGAGCAAATTTGCTCGCCAAAGGTATCTTATTTTGGGTAAAGGGTTTATACCCGATGAAATGATCAAATGATGACGAAAGTTAGGTCGAGAAAATCTGCTCGCCAAAGGTATCTTGTTTTGGGTAAAGGGTTTATACCCGATGAAATACTCAAATGATGACGATAGTTATGTCGAGCATATCTACTCGCCAAAGGTATCTTGTTTTGGGTAAAGGGTTTATACCCGATGAAATACTCAAATGATGACGAAAGTTGTGTCGAGCAAATTCTCGCCAAAGGTAATCTCTGTTTTTTTGGGAAAGGATTTTATACCCAATTAATGCCTAAAATGATGACGATAGTTATATTGGAGCAATTGCTAGCAAAGGGTATCCTGTTTTGGAGAAGGCTTTTTACCCTGATGAAATGCTCATATTGATGGACGATTGTTATATCAAGAAAAATCGACTTGCCAAAGGTATATTGTTTTTGGTAAGGGTTTATATTTCGATGAATGCTCAAATGACGATGAAGTTAGATCGAGAAAATTGCTCGCCAAAGGTTCTTGTTTTGGTTAAAGGGTTTTATACCCGTGATGGAAAAGCTCAAATGATGACGAAAGTTATGTCGAGCAAATATGCTCGCCAAAGGTATCTTATTTTGGGTAAAGGGTTTATAGCCGATGAAATGCTCAAATGATGACGAAAGTTTTGCCGAGCAAATCTGCTCGCCAAAGGTATCTTGTTTTGGGTAAAGGGTTTGTACCTGATGAAATGCTCAAATGATGACGGTAGTTATGTCGAGCAAATTTGCTCGCCAAAGGTATCTTGTTTTGGGTAAAGGGTTTATACCCGATGAAATGCTCAAATGATGACGAAAGTTATGTCGAGCAAATCTGCTCGCCAAAGGTATCTTGTTTTGGGTAAAGGGTTTATAGCCGATGAAATGCTCAAATGATGATGAAAGTTATGCCGAGAAAATCTGCTCGCCAAAGGTATCTTGTTTTGGGTAAAGGGTTTATACCTGATGAAATGCTCAAATGATGACGGTAGTTATGTCGAGCAAATTTGTTCGCCAAAGGTATCTTATTTTGGGTAAAGGGTTTATACCCGATGAAATGCTCAAATGATGACGAAAGTTAGGTCGAGAAAATCTGCTCGCCAAAGGTATCTTGTTTTGGGTAAAGGGTTTATACCCGATGAAATACTCAAATGATGACGATAGTTATGTCGAGCATATCTACTCGCCAAAGGTATCTTGTTTTGGGTAAAGGGTTTATACCCGATGAAATACTCAAATGATGACGAAAGTTGTGTCGAGCAAATATACTCGCCAAAGGTATCTTGTTTTGGGTAAAGGGTTTATACCCAATGAAATGCTAAAATGATGACGGTAGTTATGTCGAGCAAATTTGCTCGCCAAAGGTAACTTGTTTTGGGTAAAGGGTTTATACCCGATGAAATGCTCAAATGATGACGAAAGTTATGTCGAGCAAATCTGCTCGCCAAAGGTATCCTGTTTTGGGTAAAGGGTTTATACCCGATGAAATGCTCAAATGATGACGATAGTTATGTCGAGCAAATCTACTCGCCAAAGGTATCTTGTTTTTGGTAAAGGGTTTATATTCGATGAAATGCTCAAATGACGATGAAAGTTAGGTCGAGTAAATCTGCTCGCCAAAGGTATCTTGTTTTTGGTAAAGGGTTTATACCCGATAGAATTGCTCAAATGATGACGAAAGTTATGTCGAGCAAATCTGCTCGCCAAAGGTATCTTGTTTTGGGTAAAGGGTTTATACCCGATGAAATGCTCAAATGATGACGAAAGTTATGTCGAGCAAATCTGCTCGCCAAAGGTATCTTGTTTTGGGTAAAGGGTTTATACCCGATGAAATGCTCAAATGATGACGAAAGTTATGTCGAGCAAATCTGCTCGCCAAAGGTATCTTGTTTTGGGTAAAGGGTTTATACCCGATGAAATGCTCAAATGATGACGAAAGTTATGTCAAGCAAATCTGCTCGCCAAAGGTATCTTGTTTTGGGTAAAGGGTTTATACCCGATGAAATGCTCAAATGATGATGAAAGTTATGTCGAGCAAATCTGCTCGCCAAAGGTATTTTGTTTTGGGTAAAGGGTTTATACCCGATGAAATGCTCAAATGATGACAAAAGTTATGTCGAGCAAATCTGCTCGCCAAAGGTATCTTGTTTTTGGTAAAGGGTTTATACCCGATGAAATGCTCAAATGATGACGGTAGTTATGTCGAGCAAATTTGCTCGCCAAAGGTATCTTATTTTTGGGTAAAGGGTTTATAGCCGATGAAATGCTTAAATGATGATGAAAGTTATGTCGAGCAAATCTGCTCGCCAAAGGTATCTTCTTTTTGGTAAAGGGTTTATACCCGATGAAATGCTCAAATGATGACGATAGTTAAGTCGAGCAAATCTACTCGCCAAAGGTATCTTGTTTTGGGTAAAGGGTTTATACCCGATGAAATGCTCAAACGACGACGAAAGTTATATCGAGCAAATCTGCTCGCCTAAGGTATCTTGTTTTTGGTAAAGGGTTTATACCCGATGAAATGTTCAAATGATGACGAAAGTTATGTCGAGCAAATCTGCTCGCCAAAGGTATCTTGTTTTTGGTAAAGGGTTTATACCCGATGAAATGCTCAAATGATGACGAAAGTTATGTCGAGCAAATCTGCTCGCCAAAGGTATCTTGTTTTTGGTAAAGGGTTTATACCCGATGAAATGCTCAAATGATGACGAAAGTTATGTCGAGCAAATCTACTCGCCAAAGGTATCTTGTTTTGGGTAAAGGGTTTATACCCGATGAAATGCTCAAATGATGACGAAAGTTATGTCGAGCAAATCTGCTCGCCAAAGGTATCTTGTTTTGGGTAAAGGGTTTATACACGATGAAATGCTCAAATGATGACGAAAGTTATGTCGAGCAAATCTGCTCGCCAAAGGTATCTTGTTTTGGTTAAAGGGTTTATAGCCGATAAAATGCTCAAATGATGACGAAAGTTATGTCGAGAGAATTTGCTCGCCAATGGTATCTTGTTTACGGTAAAGGGTTTATAAGCCGATGAAATATTGATGACGAAAGTTATGTCGAGCAAATCTGCTCGCCAAATGTATCTTGTTTTGGGTAAAGGGTTTATACCGTATGAATTGCTCAAATGATGACGAAAGTTTTGTCGAGCAAATCTGCTCGCCAAAGGTATCTTGTTTTGGGTAAATGGTTTATACCCAATAAAATGCTCAAATGATGTCGAGCAAATCTCTCTAGTTTCTCTCTCTAAAATATTCTCTAGCCATTTTTTTCATTTTCTAAACTCATTTTATTAAGAAATCTATCATCTAAATTAAATCTAACCATGATT
>BQNB010039680.1:0-44763 GCA_026074375.1 Tanacetum coccineum
TTTTGACTCAAAACAAATATGCAATGATGCATTAGAAATCAATTTAGCTCACAAAACAATACCTCAAATATGATTTTAAGATAATTCTCAAAATAAGCAGTTTAAGTCATTTATAAACTGGCAGACTTGAAGTATTGATAAACCGAATTAGAAAACTTATCAAAACTTATTTTGAGCTTATGAAATCTACTATTTAGAACATTTTAAAGCTTATGAAACTGACTTGATTGCCTAGAGCAAGTTAAACATGATTATACCTTATCAATCTTCCTTATCCCAAACACCCCTTTAATACTAGATTTAACATTTTTAAGCAGAAACAGACTAACTTAATCTATGAATTACAAAAACAGTTAAAAAAATAAGATACTAAGAGACAAATAAGCAATTACCCTAAAAGCATAAGCACGAGGAAATAAACTAAGCTTATAGGCAGATTTAACTAAGAAATAAGCAATTTGATATAAAACTAGAATAACACTAATCATAATGATGAAAACTTAATATTTAAGACAATAATAGCTAAACTAAGAGATATAAGCACTAATAAGCAACAATAAGCAGTGATTAAGCAAATAAGCAGAACAATAAGCTAAAACAGAAATTTAAGCTAAAAGAGTAAAGGGATAGTGTACCTTGATCCCAGCTCAAACAGGGATAAAAAATTGCTCTTAGAAAGCTTAGATCTACAAGCTAGCTTAAAACATAAGCTCTGAATAAGCACTATAAGCCCTTCCCTTTCTGGCTTATCTTCCAAGTGGCTTATTCAGTTGATTTGAGTGGATTTTTGGTGAATGACGTATTCAGTTTAGCTTAAAACAAGCTAAACAGAATATGAGCTAGCTTATTAGAGTTTAATAAGCTTATTAGGTGATATCACAAATCATTTTAAGCTAAGATTTACATAATAGCAAAATAAAAATTAAACACAATTTAAAAGCAAACTGAATTTTATTAATGATAAAAGGAGTTAAAATGCTTTGAAAGGAAAATACAGTAATTAAAAAGACAATAAGCTAAAAATAACTACAATAAGCTAGATTAAAAACTACTAAGCTAGACAAAAACTACTTGATTTCTGTGTGAGCTTTCTCCTCTATTTATAGCAGAAAGAAGAAGGTTCTAGGAGGAGGAGCGTCCTTGAAGCATTTCATCTCATTCCTTGAATCATAACCGCCTTAGATCAATGAATCATAGCCCTTGATTGCCTCCACGTCTAATCCACCAATCATTATGCTCAAGATCGCCAGCGTGGCTTTACTGAGTGTCAGAGGTGTCAGAGATCTTCTAGAAACTCATGAGTATGTGGGTGAATGAGTTTTACCCTGCGTGAGTGAATGGGAGGGAAACGGAGAAGAAGCACAGTAACTCATTTCATCATTTTGACCATGTTATACTTGGTTTGACTTTGAAACAGATATAGATTGTTGGGCTTTTATTTCTCTTTGGGCTTGGACCGTTTATGGATAAGGTTTAATAGACTTGGATTTAGGATGTGGACTTGTTCATTAATAAAAAGGCTTAAGAATAAAAGGCTTATACTCTTATCTTTAGTGGGATGACCCGACCTATGAAACGGGTACGGGTTGGTTCATTTAAGATAAAAATATGCTCTCGACTTCATTTTCCCATTCTTCTAATCTTGTGCTTGGGTTTTGTCCTTTTTGGCATCGTTTTGTCCATTTTTGATTTATCCGTTACCTGCAAGACATAAATCATAAAACACACATATACAATGCATTTTTTATATATTTTTAGTCTTTTAAGCTCATTTTAACAAGGAAAAATGATATGTGATTAAACACATATCAATTATCAAAATATTGAGAGGTCGAAAAATATAAATAACATTTTTAGACATTATTTGTATTAACATAACGTTTTGTCAAAACCAGTCACTCCTCTTTATTTGCCTAAGGTTTGAGAATATGTGCTTGCAAAACCTCATCACTTGATTGCACCTGGATCATATAGGAATAGTCAAGAATAATCGTATGGTTCAAATGATATGGCTCATAGTCACTATCTAGAGGAAGCTAGGAAAAAGACACAAGAAAGAAATAGGAATTCAAAACCTAGTGTGATGCATACTACTAGTCTACAAACACTATTAATAGTAGCAAACAAAAACCTAGGAGCAACAATCAAACATCTAGGAGTTTGCATGTATCTAAGAGTAGTGGTGTAACGTCAATTAGTGTGCCACTAGTAGATCACTCTAGGAATTCTAGTTCCTTTTTGGACTCCAAACACTTTGTTTGCTTGACTTGTCAGAAATGTGTCTTTAATTCAAATCATGATGATTATATAATAAAATTCCTGAAAGAGGTGAATTCTCGTACTAAAGTTTAATCCCCTAAGACTAGAAGCAGTATCAAACCCGTAAAAAAGATAAGTATTGTTAACAAACCTGAAAGATGGATCTCTAAAGGATATAGGCTTTCTCCCAATAATCTTCCGCTAGGTATGAGAAAATAAACACTCTTAGATCTTGTCTTTGTTGGAAACCTACAGGTAGAATTTTTAATACCGTTGGTCTTAGGTGGGTTCCAACTGGAAAGATATTCACCTCTAGCACAACCAATGTTGACAGTGAAACCCCAACTGGTTCAAATGTAGATATCACTAACCCATATCAATGCGAACAAACTCTTAATGTCAGTGCATGTAATCTTAACTTAAGTGCAAGTACATCTTTCAATCCTAAAAAGGAAAGACTCAGAGTTTGGTTGCTGAAAAGACCGATATGTTAGAAACCAGGGGTTCAAGGAATTCAAATCTGATGAACAAGAACTATGGTGTCTACAAACAACACTTCAGGCCCCGCTCCTCAAATAAAAGATAGGTGTATGCTTCAGTGCCCTTTATCTTCAAAAGAAGAGAAATCTTCTTGTTTTTGACTCGTTTAGTCATCAAGTGGATCAACGTACATTAGCTTGTTTTTTAATTCACTTGTTCAATCAAAAATGGCAATCACATATTCAATTTTTAAAGGGGAGAATAGTGAATAAAATGTGATCAATACGATTTAACTTGGTCTCTCAATGTGTATCAAATGGTCAAATAGCTTATGAACAATTCAGATCAGGACCCGAGCCTCTACTTTTGACTCCTGGAACACTCAGTTCAGGACCCATGCCAAATCATCCTTCTCCATATCATATGCACTACCAAATAAGAAGTACTAGGATTTGTCATTCCAACCAATGTTTGATGAGTACTTTAATCTTCTACCTAGTTTTGATTCGACAGTTCCTACGGGTGTTGCTCTAGAACCTGCTGATTCAACCGGTACACCTACCTCAACTATAATTAATCAAGATGCACCATCTCTAAGTACTTCACAAAACCCTCAAGAAACATAACCTCCAGTTATTCCTTTCGATGTTGAAGAAGAGTTTCATGGTATTGAAGTTGCACATCTAGATAATGATCCCTTTTTTGGTGTTCTGATTCCATAACCAAATTCTGGAGAATCTTCTTCAAGGGATGTTATTCCAACTAATGTGCACTCAGTCAATCAACCACCTGAACACCTCAGCAAATGGACCAAGGATCACCCGCTAGATAATGTAATTGGAAGTCCTTCTAGACCTGTCTCAACAAGACATCAATTACAAAATGAAGCCATGTTTTGCTACTTCGATGCTTTCTTTACTTTCGTTGAACCAACGAATTATAAAGAAGCGTTGAAGGAATCATGTTGGATTAAAGCAATGAAAGAAGAATTAAATAAGTTCGAAAGATTTGAAGTTTAGGAGCTCGTTCCTCGTCCAGATCTTGTCATGATAATCACTTTGAAGTGTATTTTAAAAGTTAAATTAGATGAACTGGGAGGTGTTTTGAAAAACAAGGCTCAGTTGATAGCAAGGGGATATCGTCAAGAAGAAGGTATCGACTTTGAAGAATCTTTTGCATCGGTTATACGACTTAAGGCTATAATAATCTTTAGTGCATATGCCACTTGTATGAACATGATCGTTTATCAAATGGATGTCAAGACGGTGTTCTTAAATGGTATATTACATGAAGAGGTCTACGTCAGCCAACCAGATAGATTTGTAGATCAAGATAATCTCAATTATGTATATAAGCTTAAGAAGGCTCTTTACGGGTTTAAGCAGGCTCCAAGGGCTTGGTATGATTTGTTATCATCGTTTCTACTCTCCCAAAAGTTCTCAAAAGGCACGGTTGATCCTACATTATTCACTCGGAAAGAAGGAAAAGACAATACCTGTACAAATCTATGTAGATGATATAATATTTGCTTTTACTGATCCGTCACTCTATGAATTTTTTTTTTGACATAATGTGTTTAAAATTTAAGATGTCAAGGATGGGCAAAATGTATTTCTTTCTAGAACTTTAGATTTCTCAGAGTCCTATAGGCATCTTTCTTAACCAATCCAAATACGCTCTTGAGATAATTAAAAAGTATGGTATAGAAACCAGTGACCTAGTGGATACTCCCATGGTGGAGAAATCTAAACTGGATGAAGATCCACAAGGGAAAGCAGTTGATCCTACACGCTATCATGGAATGATTGGCTCCCTTATGTATCTGACATCCAGTAGACCAGACCTTGTATTTGTTGTTTGCATGTGTGTCCGGTATCAGGCTAAGCCTACCGAAAAGCACTTACATGCAGTTAAACAAATCTTTCGATACCTACGAGGAACCATTAATATGGGTCTGTGGTACTCAAAGGATTCTTGTATTGCACTAACAGCTTTTATAGACGCTGATTGATAACGCTCAAATCAAGTAAGTTTTGGGAGCATTATTCATACTTTTATATTAGTTATTTGGTCAGTTACCTATGGTTTTATTACCGAATTATGTCAAAATATGCTTTCTAGTGTAATTGCAGCCAAATACAGGAAAACAAGAAAAAAAGAGACGAACATGCTTAGATTATCTCAAGTACAAAGAATCTCGTGTCAGGATCAAGTGCGGAAGCATCTCAAAGAAGAAGAAATCTAATTACTCAAGCTTCCAAGCCTTAAGATCAAGTTTTAATGAAGATATGGTGAAGTATGAAGACCCACGACCAAGTACAACTCAAACAAGAGCCTTAAACGAAAGATTCAACAAAAAGATTTCACTAGCGAGGACCCAGCCGCCCGGCTAGAGTGTCTGCCGCCCGACAGAGAGTTTGCTGCCCGGCTAGAGGCTTTGCGCCCGACTCTTGGAGCTCACTTTTTTCACTTCACTCTAGAAGAAACCTGGATAATCAAGAAGGATCTAGACCCTCTAAACCGACTTTGGACACCCCTTTAGACCTTGGAACCAACATAAAATTGTAGTATAAATAGGAGACCCATATGCCTCATTTTAACACACACACCTCACTATTCTCCAACTCAAAAACCTAATACTCATAGTCACCACTCCTCTCCAAAGCCACCTAAGTCTAAGGAAGTCAGGAAGAAGCTTCAAGAAAGCCAAGAAGGAGGATCCCTCTAGCTCACAAGTTTGTCATTTCCTAGTTTACTTTCCTTTAAGCTTTTGCAATACTTTGTAAGAACTTTCATTATGTTTATGAATGCATTATTTTCTGGAATTATGTCTTTGTTTAATATGAGTGGCTAGTCCCTTTATGTTCTTGGTTAGATGAAGTTTGTGGTATGAAGATTCGATTATAATAGTGTGGCATGTTAATTCAATTTCACGCTAAGTCTTAGATCCATTTGTTCTTATGTTCTAAGTGGCATAGTTTTATTAACCGGATTGTTTGTTGAGAATATCATAGGCCAAAAGGGGTATTGTTAATCAATTAATTGTCGGCTTTTTGTATACGATCGGTTACCTTTGTATTGAACATTTCTTAAGTGGTTGGGTATAACTAGGAACATAATTATCGGTGTCTATGATTTGTGAAACGAACCATTAATCAAACTCATAGAGGTTGTCTTAGTCTCAAATTGATTGATTGAGTCTAATGCTTGTTTTTGTCACTTCGAGTCTTGACGTAGATAAAAAGTTTTAAAACAATAGATTGGATAACCTCCAATTCTTTTAATCAACTTGTTAGTCTATGCCACTATCATATCGAATCGGATTCCCAAACTAAGTCCAACCAAGTACATCTTATTATCATTGAATCGCTTTCATTATTGTTATCTTGCATCTTAGGATTTTTTTTATCATCAAAATCTTTATCAAGTTGAAACACCCAAATCCCCACGAACGATCCCGGCTTACCATTCAATATCTTGCTACTACGGACGAGTTCACTTGCTCGTATGTGTTGCTTAAGATCTTGGTATACCGAGTTATAAATATAAAACTGACCCGTATCGCACGCATCAAGTTTTTGGCGCCGCTGCCAGGGATTTGATCATGTTTTACGATTTAGATCTTGTGATCCCACTGTCCCTAGGCGCCATGTTCAAAAAAAATTCACAGAACCCTTGGAGCCGCCAGGCGCAGTCCTCTGCCGTCCCAACACAGCCTCTTAACGATCTCCCTGCCGCCCGGCGCAGCTCTCTGCCGCTCGGTGCAGAAGCCTCTAACAAAAACCAATTTTTTTCTCTTTTCTCAATCTTCTAAATCCTTTTGGGTTTGATCTTATTCGAGTTTTGCCCTTAAATGCTAACACATTCTGCTGGACAAAACCCACTTACTCCTTATTCTGAACCCGAACGTTTTATCCACCAAACCTTAAAAAAGAAGAAAAAGCGAAACCCATTCATACACATTGAAGACCGTGTTCCAAAAACCAAATATCCATCTTTCGAGAATCTTTTTGAAGCCAAAGTAGTCTACAACCCATTTCTTTACCTACCCTTCCTAATGGCCGACGTCCAACCCATGTGGGGAAACAATCGGGCTATAACACCCACTCCTGAGGCCGCTATTTTCGCGGTTGACCTTGGAGATAACTTCACTGTTAAAGGATACCATCTTTCCATGATCAAAGATTGACAATTCGACGGACGCTCACGGGCCGATCCGCACAAGCACATCGCCAAATTTGATGAAATATGTAGAAAGTTCTGATATGGTAACACCAACGCGGATGCCATTAAATTAAAACTTTTTCCATCATCCCTAGCGGGAGAAGCCAAGATTTGGTTCAACGAACTAAGTCCCGGTGTGATAACCACTTGGGAAGAGATGAGACAAGCTTTCGTAAGCCGATTCTTTCCACCCACTATGTTTGACCGACTCATAGGAGAAATTCGATGTTTCACCCAACAACATCATGAATCACTAGTCGATGCTTAGCTACGTATGAAGGATCTACTTTGTAGTTGTCATGGACATGGTTTAGGACGAGGAACCATAATCTAAATATTTTACCACGAACTAGACGAACTAACCCAAGCTATCTTAGATGCCGGAGGAATCTTCCTTTACAAAACCCCAAATGAAGCACATCAGTTTCTCGAGGATTGAGTTCTTCTCAAACTCGACTGGTCAAAAGAGAACAAAACCAAACCCCTTCGTAAAACCATTGCCTTTGCCGAAGGAGAAGAAATTCACCATTGTTAGAGAAAATGGAAGCCTTAACGACAAGGATTGATTCACAATTCAAAGAGATTAGAGGAGACATGAAAGAAATGAGAGATGGATGCAACAAATGTGGAGGACCCCATCCATCATCAGATTGCGACGATAAACCTATGGGAGGACCCAAGGAGGAAGAAGCAAACTATGCATCCGGAGGATATCGAGGAGGATATCGAGGAAATTATTATGGTAGAAATTCTAGCAATTGGCGCGATCGTCATGAAAACCGAAACTCAACCCCTGGAGAAGAAAACCCGCCAATCCCGCGTTTACCCAAAAAGAAACCAGACGAATCAGAATTCAAGAAAACCATGAGAGAATTCGTTATAGCACAAAAGACAGCGAATGATTTTGTCAAGAACCAGTTCTATAATCTCAAAACCAAAGTCGAACAAGGACAAAAGAATCATCAAGCTGCGATTCAAGACCTTGAAACAAAGTTTGGTAGGATTTCTGATCACCAATCTTCAAGACCCACGGGTACGCTGCCTAGCAATACCCAAACCAACCCAAAACCTTCAAACGAAAAACCTTACCGACCACCAACTGCTCGCAATGAGCACGTGAATGCCGTATTCACACGCAGTGGTAAGACCTATGACCCACCAGCTAACCCAAACACCAAAACTGCCGTCTTCCTTGACGATAGTGAAGACGAGGCAGAAGAAGTCAAAAAAGAGGCAGAACCTCTACCCAAGAAACCAACTCAGCCCGAAACGCCGCCACTCAAAGCCTATAAGCCAAAAATTCCATATCCACAACGCTTGAACAAAGAAAAAATAGAGGCACGATATGCCAAGTTTTTAGACATGATCAAAGAAGTCAGGATCAACGTACCCCTAGTTGACGTCCTGGCAGGGATGCCTAATTATGGAAAGTTTTTGAAAGATCTTGTAAGCAACAAAAGTAAGATGGAGCAAATCTCTGTTAAAGATTAGAGTTAAAGCTTTAGAAGACAGCTTCTCAGATTTACAGCAAAAAACTATTTACCTGTAGCATGTTTCTTCAGTTCCCGAGTATTTATTTGACACGTACCTTTAACAATAGATGTAAATTTGAAAGCCATTAAAAACAATTGTCTGCAAACTGCTGTTTCAGACAGATTCGAGGACAAAAAAGCTCCAGCTAAAAATGCAGACTTTCATCCAATACACTTGATGAAATTATGAGGAAAATCATCAAAAAAGCAAGTCAATGAGCAAGTTAAAGTACAATGTCTCCAAGATTTTAGCCAAAAATTAGAATGTTCATAAATGACTGATTCGCTTAATAATTATATATTAATATATTATAAGCAACACTAAACCAATTACCTCTGCACAAGAAATGGTTAAAGTTTTCACCAAAATTAAATATATTTGTAGCCGGAAGTATGATTATCGGTTCGTTATGTACCAACGAGGTTAATTGAAATCAAAAGACAGATAGATGATTGATGTTTGATATGACAAGGATTTGGATATGATTGGGTATCTAAACCTATTAGGAAATCGCATTCAAAGATAAGCACGGGAGAATAAGCTTCAGAAATAGTAAAAACACTTAAATCTTGCTAAACTGTAAAAACACAAATATGCTAAATAAACTTTAAGACCAAAAAAAACCAAATAAGCAAACATAACTCTAAATAAGTCAAATTCTGCAAGCAATTAGGGCCAATCAAGCAGGAAAAACTTCAGCAACACTAACAACAGTGCTTACCAGTATTAATAACGGTACTAAAATTGGAGTTAGTACTGCCTAGTTATAAGTTTAGTACTGCTAGTTCTGCTAAAAACAATATGAAACAAGAAAATAAGCAAAAAGCTAAAACAGATATTTTAACTATCCCTAAATAAAGGCATTAAGACATAAGAATAAGCAACTGCCAATAAACTAGAATGGAGAATAAAACTAAAAAAGTTACAAACTGAAATAAGCAAATAAGCTAGAACAGATATTTAACTAACCCTAATAAGCACTTAGTAATACGAATGAGCAACTAGAATAAACTACAATGGCTAATAAGCTAAAAAGCTACAAACTGATACATTATTGAAAATACTTTGAAAAGGAAAATAAGCTTAAATAAGCTTACTCCTAAAGACAGTAAAGGAAAATGGTTTAATCTATTCTAAAAAGCTAAGGAAATCTTAAATAAGCAGAAATAATAAGCTGATAAGTTAAAATGAACCACCAGTACTAACAGTTTTAACTAACAGTACTAACTTGGAGTTAGTACTGTTGGCTTTAAGTTAGTACTGCTACCTTTGGAATCCAAGAAAATGAACCAGCAGTACTAACTTGGAGTTAGTACTGTTGGCTTTAAACATCTCTTAAAGTTTTCAAAAATCATTTTTCTTTTCATACTGATTAAAAACAGATTATCTAGTAACAAAATAAGACACTTATAAGCAATTTTAATTAAGAAATAATACTTAAATAAGCTGGATTTTTCTAACAGTGTTAACTCCAAACTAACAGTTTTAACAAATAAACTAACAGTACTAACTAAGAAAGTGATACAAAACACTTTTCAACTAACAAATAAACACTATAAACAGTTCTGCAATGAATAAGAACAACAAGAAAAAGAGAGACTTACAACACCCTTGCTCAAAACAGGGTTAAACCAAGTATCTACAAGCTCTAACTTGTATAAAACAAGCTAGTGAGAGTCCATAAGCCCATCCAGAACTGGCTTATCATCCATAAAATAAGCTGTGGTGTATTTGAGGGTGGACTTTTTAGTGACTTTACTTAAATTCTTAGTATTTGATTTTAAGACAAATGACTTATACGATTTTATAAGGCTTAAAACATATTAAGCTAAGCTTTTAACAGAGGAGAAACAGAGAATCAAGAATTAACTTAAAAACTCCAAATTTGCATTAAAACTTGAAAGTGTTACAAAGCTGAAAGTAAAAGCTGTAAATGACTTTAAAAACTGAAAATTAAACTTAAGATATTCTACAATTAACTAGTTACTAAGATGCCTCAAAGGCTTACAAAAGGCTCTATTTATAGCCGAAGTCTTCTTCTCTTCGACTTGCAGCTTGTGTTTCTTTGTAGAGACAAAAACCAAGTGTGCTTGTTGTGTGAGGAGATTCTAAAACAAATCCCAGCCTTCAATTTCTTTTGTGCTTCTTTGGATTCAATCTCAGCCATCGAAAATACTTTGGGAATGGTGAGGGATTGCCAACTTGGCACTTATACAGCTGGGGGGAAATAGTAGGGTGGTTGAAATGATTTTGGCTAGGGTGTCGAGTGGTTTTGCAGGGTAGAAGGTATGGGACGACATCCAAGTTGTAACTGGGTTTTGTTGGGGCGGGAAAGAAGGCTTTTGGGGAAGTAGGCAGTTTTGTCCCCTCAAGTTATATAACTTGAATGCAATCTTTGCCCGGTTTGCAATTTTGACCCTTGTCTTTTAATTCTTGTAATACAACTTGAGGTTTGGTAATTTTTAGTCCCTCAAGTTGTATTTTCTTCACTTGGTTGACCTTTGACTTTGTCCTTTCCATTCCGTGCTTGGTTTTGTTTGGTTTTGGCTTTCTTTTTGGTCCTGCTCTTGAATATCCGTTCCTGCACAATACAAATGCAAAACATACAAATACGATGTATTTGGTACGTTTTTAGTCATTTAAGTCCGTTTTTAATGGAAAATGGTATGTGTAATTAAGCACATACCAATATTCATCATCCATTTCATTTGAACCAATATCAAAGATCTGATTGATTATCTTTGATATGATATTGTATTTTACAACCTTTCTGGATATATTGATTACCAAAAAAGAATCCTCTACCCTTTCTGCAAAATCAATACTCCACACAGTAGACCAAATCGACCATCGATCAGGAAGTAGAGTCATAAATTCATCGGTATTAACAACGTACCTAACTGTCCACACATGACACCCTTTCACCATCTCGTATATAGTAAACTCTATAGAGTCAATATCATCTCTAGATACAAGATGCAAACACCCACGCGACTCGAACAATCTCCTTTGCTGATGCAAAATGGCAGGTATATCTATTTGTATGAACATTAGATCATGACTACCTTCTCTACCGCCAAAAGACTGTAAGAAGTTACTTCCATGATGCAACCCATTAGGGTTTTCTGAGGTTGTTATAATTGTATGTTCATGGTCATCAATGTGGAATTTGTAAAGGGAAAGCTGCCTATCCTTAGTTTCTAGCCAATGAAAGGCATCATTCCAATATATTGAAGTAGCAAAATGACAAAAATTATAGTAGCTTACCCGGTCCTTACACAGGTTCCAATTGCCTGTCTCTAAAGAGTAAACTTAAATTTTAAGTTCAGCATGTAGGCATGCAAATAGTTACACCACTTTGTAGTCACGTGATTTTATAGGATCAAAGGCCATTCTCAATACACCAATTGCGTGAAGAATTGAAACATCATGTGAGTTTTCTGGTTGTGGAAGCCTTTTAAACAGATTAGAGGATGGATTATATATGTAATAAAAAGCAGGCGACCCCCAACCACTGTACAGAAGCAAACCATTGCAAGATTGCAAGATGTTAACATGATAAGTTTCCTTATTGGAGCCAATAGTGAATGAGTTATCCATAGCTGATTTTCTTGACTCCAGTCTGGGATCTAACGACACAAAATTAGATTCAAATAAAGATCTAACGTGATTAGCAAAAATACCAGCAGGAGGATCAATGATAGGGATTTCCCTGCATCTATCGGTGAAATAAGGGGAAGTGAGAATTTGTAGCCATTGTTTTGATACGGTTGTAAATAGATGAATACAGAGAATAGGTAATCGGATTAATATTTCAGTCAGAATGTCTTCTTTTGTAAAGACGAGATGTGGTTGTGCAAAGTTTTCTCGACCATATGTGCTGCGATTTTGCGACATCATCGCCGATATGTTATGATTTTTTAAGTTGTAGCCGGAATTATTACTAAAATTGAATACAAAAAGTGTGTTATGTCACTTTGGGAAGACACTAAAACGGGGGGGAAGCAATTTGAGAATATGGAAAACCACTTTGGGAACACACAAAAATGGGTGAGAAAAGCAATTTAGGAATATGGAAAATCTGACACCTCATTAAATAGAGGACAATCTAACACCAAACTTACAGGGACCAAATTTGTAATATCCTAATTTTATAGCTGGGTTAATTTAAAAGTCAAATGATATTTACCCAAGTCAAAGTATACCCAAAAAAGTATCATTATTGGTTCCAATCTTTAAAAAACCTTGAACTGGTATTATTTTAGACACCACCCCAATTGCCTTGAACTGGTATTCATTGAATGATCTCAAAAAATATCAGAATAGGCTCTAAATACATAAGCCATAAGTAGATTATCTCTAAATCATCCACAAGGTACATAAACCACAAGCAACATTATTTAAATGGACATAAGATGCATAAGCAAATACTAGATGATTAAACATAAACTGTTTGATCAACAACCATACAATGTATGATCAAACAAACATTAAAGGTAACAAATTCATTGTCAGGTAAATTACCACTGTTAAACACAAAAAAACATTTCCATATTTGAAGTGTAAAAATACAAGCACGAGAGTCTTCACAATCCGGGCAATCCTGGACAATTAACAACACAAACACGAAACACGGGTAATGGAAGAGGCGAGCCTCCACACAACAAGAAAACACTTATTCATTTCTACACAATACTACGATAAGCATGGGGTGCCTCCCACGAAGCGCTTGTTTAAGGTCGCTATGCTTGACCCGTCACTTGAATTTATTGGTTCATGGGGAATGTGTGGAGATCTGGGACTACCAATTGTGGTACGTCCCCTCCAAAGTAGTGCTTTAAACGGTGACCATTCACTTTGAAATTTGGCCCAGAGTTTTGGGATAACTCGATAGTGCCATATGGAAAA
The DNA here is from genome assembly GCA_026074375.1 of Tanacetum coccineum. NCBI lineage: Eukaryota > Viridiplantae > Streptophyta > Magnoliopsida > Asterales > Asteraceae > Tanacetum > Tanacetum coccineum. The sequence goes on from BQNB010039680.1 coordinate 13,405, forward strand.
ACTTGGGTTACAGTGAATGGTCCACTCCAGCGGGTCTTAAGCTTGCCCGAGAAAATCTTCAATCTAGAGTTAAAGAGGAGGACTCGATCACCGACGTTGAAAACGCGGTTTTTGATCTTGGAGTCATGGATTCTCTTTGTTTTCTCTTTGTAGATCAACGAGTTTTCATAGGCATGATCACGAAGTTCATTAAGTTCATTGAGTTGAACTTTTCTGTGATCTCCCGCGGTTTTGATATCAAAGTTTGTATGCTTAAGGGCCTAGTAAGCTTTGTGCTCGAGCTCAATCGGAAGATGACATGCCTTCCCGTACACTAACTTGTATGGAGTACACCCGATGGGTGTTTTGTAAGCTGTGCGGAAAGCCCAAAGTGCGTCATCTAATTTATCCGACCAAGAGGCACGATTTTCGCCCACGGTCCTTTCAAGAATTCGTTTCAAACCACGATTGGATACCTCAACTTGTCCACTTGTTTGTGGATGATACGCGGTGGAGAGACGATGAGTGACTCCGTATTTAAGCATGACCTTTGCAAATTGGTCATTGCAAAAATGGGTTCCGCGATCACTTATGATTGCACGAGGGGCACCGAATCTGGCGAAGAGAGATTTAAGAAATTTGCAAACAACTCGGGCGTCATTGGTGGGGAGCGCTTTTGCTTCAACCCATTTTGACAAGTAATCGACGGCCACGAGTATATATTTGTTCCCTCTTGAAGACGGGAACGGCCCCATAAAATCAATGCCCCAGACGTCAAAGATTTCACAAACTTGGATGGAATTTTGTGGCATCTCATCCCGTTGTGAAATTTTTCCTTGACGCTGGCATGAGTTGCAGTTTTTAACCAACTCATGGGCATCTTTGTAGATTGTGGGCCAAAAGAATCCGGAATCGAAGACTTTTCTTGCTGTGTAGTTAGCACCGTGATGTCCACCGGTGGGACCATCGTGGCAAGCCATGAGGATGTCATGGGCTTCCTTGCCAAAAACACAACGTCGAATAACTTGATCCGCACAGATTTTAAACAGAAAGGGATCTTCCCAGAAATAATGCTTCACGTCTTTGAAGAATTTTCTTTTCTGCTGGGTTGACATCCCTTTGATCACGAAATTTCCCGCATGGTAGTTTGCGATGTCAGCAAACCATGGGGTACTAGCATCAAGAACAGCAATCGAACTAAGAGTTTCAAGAGGAAACTTTTCATTTATCTCCTTTGGATCGAGCTCATTCTTGTGAGGATTCTCTAATCGTGATAGATGATCAGCCGCTAGGTTCTCAGCTCCTTTTGTGTCAACTACATCAAAGTCGAACTCTTGAAGGAGCAGAACCCATCGGAGCAATCTCGCCTTAGAATCTTTCTTAGCAAAGAGATACTTGAGGGCGGAATGATCCGTATACACAGTGCATTTGTTCATGACAAGGTAAGATCGGAATTTTTCGAATGCGTACACCACGGCTAACATTTCTTTCTCTGTCGTGGTGTAACGTGATTCCGCCTCATTCATTGTTTTACTTGCATATCATTGAAATGGCTAATGATCAAGTTGAAGCACTATCATCTGATAAAGAAGTTACTGATGAATGTTTGGATGATGAACATGTTGATGAAAGAAGACCAATCAAGAGGGTTAGAGTCACCCAAGAAGAGATGGTCAAGGATGAAAAGCCAAAGAAAGGCTGATAAAGACCCATTGGTGTTATTTGTATTTGGTAGTTGATATTTTGCTAAGTTTTATGATGTAATAGTTAAGTTGTAACTTTCAGATGGTTATGAAAAGCCTACAAATTAGGCGATTTTTGACAATCTTATGCATTGTGATAACGCATATTTAATATACATAAACGCTAACATATATTCACTAATGGTATAAACTTTGTACAGTTATTGTAGACTACCAAAAGAGAATTTGGGGCATGACCCAAACTCAACCATCATCACCATCTACCTAAAAGACAGTTGCCCAACCTAATCATCATCTATTCATCCCCATCGACATAAAAAACAAAAAAACAAAAAAGATAACCCAAATAACCAGAAGCTGATCAATAGAACATAAGAACTATAAGGAAATCTATCTTTTTATGCACTTGGATGTGCACTTTCACTATCGTCTTCCTTAGCTCCAACATCCTAAGCACTTCTATTTTGGACAACTGCTTGAGATACTCTACACATTGGACTGCTAATGGACCTCCAAACAGATTCAGCTCGGATGACAACCTTCTCATTTCATTAACTCGATTGTACAACACATCCCACAGTTGGCTTAATCCAACTGCAAATTGGAAATCTGCGTTGATCTCCCTTTGAATATAGACCGACATTGCGTCAGTCAAATTGTTCAAGTTTCCCGCAGCTGCAAGTTCCTGTATGCGTGGGAAGTTGGCCATTGTTTTTTATTGTTGTTGACCGTGGAGTGTTTGGTTTGAAAATGAAGTTGGGTAAGAACACTTAAATAGCAAAAAATAACTTAAATTGGTGGTAAAACAGGGAATCTAATAATTAGATATCTAAGATACAACGGCTCGATGGCTGACATACACTAGGATCTATGTAACTTTTATTAATTAGCACTGTCATTACACGCATAGTCCCTTAACCATCTTCCTTTAGAAGATATGTGGAAGGCGGGAAAGGATAATAGACCATACTAACCTTAGGGACCAACGGTGCAACATAAACTCTTTAGGGTCCACGTGTCGAATACTAACCTTAGGGACCAACGGTGCAACTTTTACTCTATATTTTCCACATGTGTTTTAAATTTCCAAGTTAAAATTTATCAAAAAGTATTATAGCAGCAATACAATCAAATAAAAGCTTAAAATTAACCAACCATGATATATTAAGAAGATGGTTCTTTGAATAACAGTATGGACATTCCCCAAAATCTAATACAACAATAGTAAAAGATCAACACAAACAAGACTCCTACAAAGATTTGATTTTCTCAATCAAAGCAATCTTTCTTGACACCTGCTGATATTTTCCTAAAATCACTTTCCTAATCTCTAACAAGTGAATAAGATCTTGTTTTTGATCCTCGTTTAGACACTCCAGAATCTTGTACCTCTTGGCTGATGGACACAAACCCTCCAGTTCAGTTATAAACAGTTGCCTTTCATTTGTACGCTCCAGCAACTCAACCCATAAGTTGTCGAGACCACTTGCAAATGCAAGATCTCTCGCATTCTCACGATCACAGTACACCAACATCCCTTCAAACAACCCCCTAGAATTAGCAGCTATCGCAAGTTCATCTAGTCGTGGGAAGTAAGCCATTTTTTGTTTATTGAGATTTTGATTTGAAGGTGTTTATTGAGTTGAAATTATTTCTCGGTTTGAAACAATTGGGAGTATCACCCCTTAAATATCAACAAATAATTAAATGCAATTGACTGTCCAAAGGCAATACGTATACTGTAATAATGAGTTGCAATGCATCTGATTGTTTCTCACACGACTCAATACATCGCATTAAATTTGTAGAAGTTGCGGGAAACAATACGGTATGGAACACTAAGTTCAGGGACCAAGTATGCAATAATATAAATAAGTTTAGGGACAAACGATACATCGTAACTCTTCATATTAACTGGTGATAATAAAACGGCATGACCTTTAAGGGTTAAGAAACATCATAACCCTAAACACAAACCCGTATATAAATAAACACACTAGATCACAAGGTTCATCTTCCAAAACAAACATGAAGCGTAAACACACAAACTTTAAAAATTAATCTTGAACGTTCACAAACATGTGGTCATTTACAAGAACTAGAACAAGCCGCAAAATCCAAAAATTATGCTCTTATGTGGGTTGTGCAAATAGAAGGGGGGGTTGCGAACGACAATCAAATACGAGGAAAAGTGTTAGATATTGTGAAAGACGTTAACAAAAGTTTGAAAAAAGGCGGGGAATTATTGACGAGTTAAAGGTTAAAAAGGGTATGCGTGTATGGAAAGCTGTTACTTTTTACAGGGAAGTTGAACATCGCGAGATGGAAATGCGCCAACAATTAATGTTGCACATCAACGAAACTCAGATGCGTACCTTTGAAAAAAAAGGAATTTGTTGAAGCCATGAAGAAACTTTAAATGGATGATGTTGTAATTATATTGTGTTCTCTATTGTTCTTTCTTATGTTATTGACTGTAAAGTAATATCATTAAATTGTGGCTTTTACAGCATTGCATAGTTTTGTGTTGTAATCGCATTGACTACTTTTTATGTTGATGTTTGGATAAGTTAGACTTTTACAAGTCAATCTGGGTTAGGAATCAGCAGAGGATATTTGATTATCCTTCCTTCCATTTGATCAACTTGTGTAGTTTAAAAAAGAATACTACTTTGGTATTTTGGTTAATCAACAGTATAACAAGCAATACAAATCATTTGAAAATCTTATAATATGGTAACAACCATAATCAGTAAATCACATACTCAAACAACGAATATACAAATAAACCACCGAAAACCTAATACCAACCAAAACCTAATCTAGTCTCCCTAAATTCATCTTACTAACAAAGGTATGTTTCTCAAGAACACTAAGATGGGATTCATTCACTATCATCTAGAGACGCGTCATCTTATACAACTTAGGCTTTTGTACACGTCTGAGCAAATGAACAGTTTCCTTGGCCACATCTTTACAACTTAACCGCTAAACCTCCTTTACCTCATCTTGGATTACTTTAACAAAGTTAGATACCTCCTCACATAGATCTCTAAACTTCTCCTCAAGCATTAACTTAGTCTTCACTTGTCTCTTGATTAAGATTAGCAATTGATCATCAATATCAATAACCTTTGCATCCTTTTCACAGTTCATTTTATTTCTGAAAAAAGAGTAGGATTATAACTAGTAATTATAGGGTGGCAATCAGGTTTTATGACAAGTTGGGTGGAAAAGGAATATGAATAGGCGAGAATATATATATGACAATATATAGAAACGGGAGGGAAAAAAGACGTGAGGGACCAAACGCGCGAACGCTAAACGACAAAAAGTGTAACGGTATATGCTCCTGTAGTAAAATAAGGGTGAGGGACCAAATGTGCAACCATGAATAATAGTGAAAAATTAAACAGAAACACGACGTGGCAAGGATAATGACGGAGATAACTGTCGTTACCCATAACAGAGTGCCAGGGACCAAACGGGTAACTATAGTGTCAAATAGGGACCCCGTATGAGAGTCCCCGTTATCTCGGGACCAAATGAGCAAACGGGGTGGAGTTTAGGGACGAACAGTCTAATTTACCCTAGATATTATGTAAAAGTAAGCTAATTAGGCCAAATCCATGGGACACTAAGCCCATAACCGGCCCTTGTAAGACATATATAAGCCCTCTCCATCCCATGGAGAGGGTGTTGGTTCATTTTCATATTACATATTCCTTTCTCTCTCTAAAGTGTCCAACCACTCTTTCTCTCACTAGATTTCTTTACTTCATTTCATAGATTGTTGTGTGATTGATATTCTACACAGAGTGTAACAAAAAAAGATATAAGCATAAGATAATAGAACAATACCATACTTAATATAGAAACAAGTTCGCAACATTACAAAATTATTTTAGATCCAAACATCGGATCATAAACATAAGTCTTAATAGATACAACATTGTCTTTGAAAAAGATAACATAAAATAACTTCATATGCAAGTGCCTTGGAAAGACATTATGGATGATCACCTGAAATGCATGAGAAAAAGGGGTCAACTATGAAATAGTTGGTGAGTACACAGGTTTTTAATAACACGAAAGCCTTTTTAAAGAATGACTTCATGGCAAATGTCCTATCAACCTATCTTGTTACAAGTCCCGCCCATACAAGACATGTAATATATGAATTCACATACATTTCCAAAATAAAATTTAGTTTTAAAATAGAACGCTAAAAAGTCAAATTATACTTGGTTGTAATAAGATGCAAAATGTAACATGTATAATAGTGCCATGCAACAAATGCCCCTATATAAATACTATGCGTTCCATAAACTAGGAAACGAGAGGTTCGTCGACCTCAAATAGCGCTATCCATAATATTTACACTCCTTAACAGGGAGCGTATGAACAGTACGTATAATTGGAGTACGACCGGCAAACCAATGGGGGACTAACAATGTAAGGGCGTACAAACGGTACGATGCCTTAGAGTACGAAAGGTACACCCACATCTCCAACACTATTACCTATATTATAATCGCATAAGTCTAAGTCTAAAAAGCATGTCACGTCTAAATAGAGCTCTAAGCTCTTCAAGTCAAACACAACTCAAAATGGAAGTGTTAAAGTCTATTTTGTCAAATCACAATATTTGTCAAGTCACAAGTATTTATCAAAAATACTAGTGATAAAAGCAACCAAGATTTTCATGTCAAAATAAATCAATATATATCAAAGTCTCACGTATATGTTAAAAATAATACGTCAAGTTAAAGCATGTATTTCTCCAAAAAAGTACGTAAAAACGATAAAAAGGGGGTCTGTGATTACTCACCTTTACAAGCAAGGAGTAAGCACAAGTAGCGGGAACAAAAAGTGTACAACAACGACCACTAACACAACAATACCCTTTTACTAATAGCCCTTTGCTTTTGTATAACTGAAACTCCATTTAGCATTGCTCTTCTCTAATATAGTAGTTGGAACAATTTCATTTAGTGGCTCAATACATATGTGACTTATAAATGATTCATGGGAAACTTATTTATACAAATGATTATGCATAATCATCAACTTAGCTAGCAAGTATATTTTGCTTCCAATTTATGACACGTATCAATAAGTTGGTTAGTCATGAAATATATAATTTAAAAGATATGTATATCTATTAATCTCATGACAACAATTGTTATAGGCTTAACTAAGTGTCCCTATAGGCTACGGAAAACACTTGTCTTTACTAGTAAAAAATAATACGTAGTAATAATAAGTACACATGTTGATGGATTTACCAAATACTAAGACATTTCAAACACTAATGTATTTGTATATAATCAAGACTTCTACTAATGAATTTACATATATTCATAGCTTTCATAGTACTACTCGTAACATCAAAATCAAAAACACACTTCCTTGGTCTATACGGACTCGCATAAATTAATCCTTCAACTTGGGTGCAATTATAATTGCATGGCGTACACTATTATACCTTCATATTTTTGTTTTGTTATTAATCTTAACAAAATAAATATGTTGATACTTTCTATTTGAAGTGCAAAGTTTTAAATAAATAGGCTTATTTTAGGAACATGGTCTTCATTTTATATTAAGTAAAACTTGCCTAATTACTAAAATAATCTTACATTATATATAAGTGGATATATGAATGCCACCAAAGCAACATCAATGCCACATCATCATTCAAGAAATGCCACCTATGCAACTAATTATGCCACATATGCATTTCATAATCCACTTAGGCAACTATTTATGCCACCTATGCATTCAACAATGACACGTAGGCATTTATGTATCCACGTGTGCATTAATTTTGCCACGTATGCATGAGTGAAAATCCTGGAAATAAATGGTGCTAAAAAGTCTATTGCAAGATTCGAATCCGGGATAATGAACAAATAAGCAAAGCACTTAACCACTAGATCATAACCCGGATTTGTGTTTTCATTTGAAAAAAAACTAATAAAACCACCTAATCCGAAATCAATGCAATATGATTATTTCAAAATTACATATCAGTTCCATAAATAACTCCTTTAGGTTTTATGAGAAGATGTCAAATTCAAAATGTATAATTCTTGATTTTTAAAAATCAAAACCGCCTCCTAACAATTTCTCTCAATCTATAACACCAAAAAAGGTAACTCTACTATTGATCACTAAATCAAACCAAAAATCACGCACTAAATAAAAATATCACAGCCATATCAGCAATTTGAAAATTCATCATCCAGAAATTAATAATCCATAATTCCATATTAACATGTGAGGAGAAGAAACCCTATTTCGGAGAGGTATAAAATCAATCCTGAAGTAACATCTACAAGTGATTCCCTACTCATCAATTAACAACCTGGTTTTTGAATTCATGATTTTATAATAATAAATTGATTGATTTGTTTGATTAGGGTCTAATTGACTATTGTTTATGTCATCTTTATTTGATTGACTCGAGTTTTTATATGAATATCCACAAATTCACACAATGATCAGGAGGCGGGTATGATTAGTTTTATGATGTTCTTATATTGTTAGAATGTTTTTACAATTATTGAGTGATGTTTATCATCAAGAGGTTGTTGTACGCATTTTTAAATGTAGTAATTGAAATTAACGTATACTATATGTTTGATAAAATGCTTGAATGTAAAAAACCAAATTTGAAAATTAGTTCTAGTTTTGCGTTGCAGGTTCTTGACTGCTCAAAAGTTGATAAAGATCTAATTGATTAACATGGTATTGCATAAGGAACGTGCGTGAAAAGAATGCACAAGAAAGAGGTATTGTTATTTTTGTTTGATTCAGTTATCATTGTTAAGTGCTTATTATGGATTCAGCTGATACATATTAAATATTCTAATAGAAAAGGGTTTATAGTTGGTGATTATCAGGTGGACGCATCTAGAGCCGCACGTCACACGATGAGAGCAATCACCATCATAATCAAAATGTCGATGAGATGTTGTCTGATGATTATTATGATTTAGATGTTGATGATCAAAATGATTCAATGCACCACCGTAAGTAATTAAATAATGAACAATAATGCAAGTGATTGCACAATCACTGCCCAACTTTACTTCTTCCGGTTGTTGGAAAAAGGTGATGTCCACAACATTCAGTGTTTTGTCTTCGTTTTGTTTTACATTTTGATTACTTGAATGCACAGATTGATAGGGTTTATAGCCAACTATGTAATATAATAATTAATTTGGTATATGCAAAACTCATGATATCCAAGATTAGTCCATGATGTTCAGCTCATGATTAAAGAGCTAGAAAATGTAACCATTCTCAGGGAAGAATTGTAGCTCAACACTTTGCAAGATCTTCACTCTGGTAGGTTGTCCCAGCCAAATTGAATTTGGCCAACATGTCCTTGAGTAGCAATTTAGTTTGCAATTGCCAATGTGTTCCTGTTCTTTTGAAAATTTAATTTCCAACCCAAGTTGAGCACATACCCCCTTACTAATAACGGCTTGCTGATAATGTAAGCCTTAAACAAGTTCAGCTAGATAATATTGTACCATAAGTTCATATACATTCATGTGAATTCATACTAGCTATTATATGCAGACACACGTCTATGTATTTCATGCTCTTATCATAGTGATTAGGATCATAGAAAATACAGCGTTTTGATGGTGAAAGTGATTATTCTAGCTTCAGATTATCAGATGGGACTGAACGACAATCTAGAGAAAGAAAACCCTCATCCTCATAATTTCAGGGTGTTCCTGGTGATAAGGTATATTCTATTTTTAGTATAGTAAATCACTAATGTGTTTGGTTGATTATAAAGGTTGAGCTCTTAACACTTACCTTTCCGTGTTTCCTTTTAAACCCATGGTGCAGCTGAAGCAAGCGCGATTTGAAATTGATAGGTTAGAAGATCACAAGGAGCAACTACAGGTGAGTTTGACTCTTTTTTTCTATTCTTGACCATGTGGTCAATCTTTTGTTTATTTATCCATTTTATTTTTCACAAGTATCTATGGAACTCCTTTAATTAGTGCAATAAAGATGCCTTCGGATTTCAGACTATCTTGTACTAGAACTAGATGAATGTCAGTTCATTTAAGCCATATTTGTTATGCAGAAAATCATTGCTTTTCTTGGGCCTGTAGGCTGAAATGTTTATTTACTTCTTTTGTTTTTTCGAAGTGTTATTACATGCACTCTAATTTATGTAATGGTGTGTATATCCATTTGTAAGGAAGTACTCAAGAATCAGAAAGTCTAAAGTCCAAAATTGAAGAGCTTGAGAAGCAGTTGTCTATGGAGAAAGAGGAATGCAAAAGGTATTAGATGGATAACATCTAATCTTAAATGGTTTTGCTTCGAGTTCTTCGATTACACCTTCTTTCTGTTTCTTATATATTTTTTTGTTATATGTCAGAATTTCATGCAGATGGTATGTGCTTAAATACACATACCTTTTACCAAATAAAACGAGTTTAAAAGACCAATAATGACCAGAAATACATGAGAAATGCATTATATATGTATATTTTGTGATTTGTGTCTTGCATGTACGGATATTTAGTAAAAAGGACAAAACAAAGCAAAGCGGACAAAACCGAGCACGGGAATGGAAAGAGCGCGAAAAAGCGAAGCTGAAGGCATAATCATATTTAATGGGCCAACCCGTACCTGTTTTATGGGCCGGATCAACCCATTAATATGTGTAATACACTTAGCCTTTTATAAAATACAATGTCCAAAATCAAAATCCACTTAAACCCTTTTATAAATCCAAATCCATTATCCTAAACCCATATACCAAGCCCAAACCCAATTTTATAACCCTGGCCCAAAATCAATTCAAAGTTTATAACTAAGGGTCAAACGGGTCAATGAAGAATTACTGTGCATCTTCTTTCCCTCCATCACTTTTACACACAGTATAACACGCAACACAGGGTAAATTAAATCCACCCCTCTCAATCACCCACGCATCCCTTTTATTTCTAGAAGCATGACACAACTTCTGACACCAACAAATGACACGCTGGCAATCCTTAAGCATATGATTGGTGGATGAGACGTCACATCAAATCAAGGGCTCAGATGGATTAGAGATTAAGGCGGTTTGGAATGGAAGGCTAAGATGAAAAGCTATGAGCTCCTCACACAAGAAACAAACTTAAGCCTCATGGCTTCTCTATAAATAGAATAGGATTTCTTTATTTGTAAAATAATCTAGTGTAGGATTAGTTTTAGGAGTAGTTTAGTTTTGCTTATTTTACTGCTTATTTCTTTCATTGTATTCTACTTTCAAGCCTTGTAACTTCTTTTTTTATATTAATGAAATTTTAGCTTATTTCCAAATTGATCTTGTCTTACTTAAAAGCTTTAATATGTTTTTACAAGTCATTTAAATAAGCAAAACAAGCTCTTAAAATTATGTTGTTACTGTTTCATTAAATTCCACTCAAAATAATACCTAAGCTGCTTTTTGGATGATAAGCCAATATTGGACGGGCTTATGGACCTCACCAGCTTGTTCTAAACAAGCTGGAGCTTGTTAGATAAGCTCATAGAGCATTGATATCCCTGTTTTAAGCAAGGGAGAGTTGTAAGTGTCACTTTTCAATTTTATAGCTTATTTATAGCTTAATCTGTTCCAGCTTATTCTTTGTGCTTTTTCCTGCTTATTTCTGCTTAATAATGCTTATTGTTACTTGTTAATGCTTTTTAGATATGGTTTTCAGCTTATATGTTTTAGTTTAAGTGTTCTCATACAATCTGCCTATTTTAGCTTTAAAACTGCTAATTGTGATTGCTTATTGTCAAAGTGCTTATTAGTGGTTGATTATTGTTCATTAGTGCTTATAATACTTAGTTAATCATCTGTTTTTCTGAAATCAAAGCTTAATTCCATCTGTTTTTTAAGGTTTAGTAGATTTTGGAAATATTAAGGAGTGTTTGGCATAAGTAAAATTTTCATAGGTATAATCTGTTTTTGCATCATTTAGTTCTCAAGGTCAATTTAGATTCATAATAAAACCAGTTTAGATTAAGTTTCATTAAGTTTGGATCAAGTTTTGATTATAGCTTAAGTTTTCATAAAAGGTTTTCAAGTCTGTGAAGATTTCTAAGTCTCAAATCTGCTAGAATTTGATCAAGCATTTGATCCAAGTTTCTAGATGTTTAAAAGGAGTCATAAGGTTCATTTGAGTTATGTTTTAAAGTGTCTAAAAAGTTTTGTTTCATTGGCATCAAAATTTCTTACCGGGTTTGTCATTGCACACTAGTTCTCAAAGCTTGAGAGTCACTTTTGAATCATGAATTTAGAATAGTAAAAGTGTGTTTTAAGTTCTAAAAATCATGGCATAGATAGATTATAGTCCAAATTTTATCCGTTTGAGTTTATTTTGAGTTTTTATCTTCATTTGCTAGCTTGTATTTAGGCCTTCAAGTAGCCCTTTATCTTTTATAAAAACTTAAAAAAACCAAAAACATAGTAATCTACTTAAATCTGCTTTTTCATTAGCCTTTATCTAGCTTATTTAGTGTACTTAAGTGTTTATTTTTGGCTTATTCTAGTTCTTTGTTGTATATGATTTATCTGTTTTTAGGTATTAACTTCTGGCTTATAGCTTAAGCTCTTTAAATCTAGCTTTCAAAACTGCCTTTGAGTCATTTTCTTAACATTTTTACTTAAATTGTGTAACTGCTTTTTGATGTTCTATCTTGTTTGATTTTGCTTATTTGTGGTTTAGAATTGCTTTTTAAGTTTAGTATGAGGTCTGTTTCTAGCTTATAGGATTGTTTTTAGCTTATTGGTCATTTTTGAGCTTATTATTTCTAAAACAGTTTTAACTAAAAGTAAAAAAGAAAATAATCAAATCTGTCACTTTAATTGCTTTTTCTAGCTTTTTAATAAGTTTCAATAATAAGTCCATTTATTAAAGTTGTTAGTTTTAGCTTAATTTATAGCTTTTCCAAAAGAAAAATCAAAAAAAATGTTTTCATTAAAAAGGAAGTCACAGGTTTCGAACCTGTGACCTCCCCTTCACACACCCAACACTTTAACACCAACACCTGCTACCATCTCGCCCTTGGGTCTTTTTCATAAACCATTTGCAACATTTAATCTTTATACTCTTTTGCAGTTTTAACCCCTCTAGCTTATTTGATTTTCCTGGCTTATTTATAAGCCCGTTTTTAGCAGTTTTATTTTTCTTACATTAGTTTTAGTGTTAAGTACTTTCAGTAATTTTTTGGAATTTTTATAAAATAGTTTAGCATTTTTAGTATTATTTTTAGATTAAAACTGTTTTTAATTCATAATAAATAAAATAAAAGTCAAAAAAATATTATTCTTTTTTTCTAAAATTATTTTTAGTCATTTAGGATTTATAAAAAATAAAAAAAATAGTTTTAGTGTTAAATTTTAATTTAGGTTTTTTTAGTCGCGGTTTTAGTTTCCCGTTATTGTTTTTGTGCGTTTAATTCCTTAATTGCTTTAATTTCTAGTTTAGCTTGCCTTTTATTTGCTTTCCCTTGCGTTTTTAGAATTAGAAATCAAATCCAAATCTTTTATGTTAATCAAGCTCGATTCCCGACATAAACGTGAATTTTCATTCACCTCTCACTGAGGAGAACGATACCCGTGTTGATTACTTATTATTCTTTCCTAAGGATAGCTTGTATGATACTTAGCTTACGTATAAGTATATGTATTGTTATAAATATATATTATATACATTTGAGGGTTATTTGTTTGATACGTATTTAGATGAGGATCAAAATGGCGCCGCTACCGGGGAGAGGTGTAGAAGTTAGTGCCTTGAAGATCCTTTCCCCGTGAAAGTTTTCGTTTTCTTTTTATAAAAATACAAAAATATTTTACACTTCTATTCTTATTTTCTTTTATTTTAATATTAAAATTAACCGTTTGTTCATTGTCGTTACGGCTCTTCTTTAGTTAACAAACTATAAGAGATGTATTAGGAGGGTCGATCCTACGAACTTCGACCCGAAAGGAGAAAGTTTTTAAAAAACGCTTCGCGCTTACCCGCTCCTCCGCTTCTTTGTGCGTTTTATAGAAAGCTATCGTGCACCTTTGACTTTCGGTTACCAAAAATATTGTTTCTTTTCTTTATTTTTTATTATTTCTTTTCTTTATGAAAAATCTATAAATATTCTTCTCTATCCTCTTATTCGTTTAATTCTTATTCTCTTAACCTTCTTATCCGATAATTCTTCAAAATGTCTTGGTTTTCAAGATGCTCGTGGTGTGGAGGTCCGTTTAACGGTGGAAATTGTCGGCATTGTACCAATGTGAGTTTCGGAGATGAACCCGTATATGACTCTAATTCTTATAATCAAACTCCGTATTTTTCTAACCCACCTTCACAGCCCCAAACATCTTTGTTCGACCAATGGCATTGTTTTCATTGTAAATATCCGTTAGAAAAAGGTGAACGTTGTCAACGGTGTTCTTGTAAGTGGTGTGGATCTGGTCTTAGTGAAGGATTTTGCTTCATTTGCAATAAAAATTCATCCATTGATGATCCGAATCCGAATTCTTTCAATGATCTTCCAAACGATTTCACCCACCCTTCACAACCCCAGTACGAATCATACTCATGCGAGTTATGTGGAAATGATTCTCACTACGGTTATGATTGTCCACCTCAGTTTCTGCTTGTCTATGAGCAGGAACCGAGCTACAATCAAAACTTTAGTGATAATTATTATCTACAATATCTTTGTTGTGAAAATTGTGGGGATCCTCATGAAAGTTTTGAGTGTCAACCGATGAATCAAAACAACTTTGAACCTAATCCTAGCTATTCCAGTTTTGACCAACCCCAGCAATATTCCATCAATCATCAACCTCCAAATATTCAAGAGAACCCTAATTGGAAAAAGATCTATAAACTTATTCAAATGATGCAAGCATCTTGTGAAAAGCTACTTCAACAAGAGCAGGCGGCTAGCACCACTCAATCACCTTTTTAAGAAATGAGTATCCAAGACATGGAGGATCTGAAGCAGCATTATCTAGATGAAATGCTAAGTTTAAGTAATCAAATTCAGATTAAAGATTATCAAAATGAGAAAATAGATATTAGTTTTAGAAGAGAATGTGGAAGTATGATTGATGAGCTTAATGGTAAATTCAATGGAATAAGTATTGAGATTAATAAAAAGAAAGAGCTTCAGCTTCTAGAGCAGGTGGCGAATACTTAGTACTTCTCTTCGCAACAGTTTCAAATCTTTTTACTATGATGACGATGACGACATGATTACAAGGAGAGTACTTTTCCTTTGTTGAAATTATCTCAAAAGTACCTCCATTCTTTTGCAATCACACCTGTTTTTTTACCGACTTTGGAAGCCCCGAGGACTCTCTTATCATGGGAATGAGAAACTTAGCACTATTCCTGAAGAGGAATCAGTCGAATTCATAATGTCTAGTATTGAGGACATTGTTCCAAGCCGGAGTGGAGGCTAAGGATTTAACCGATTACACAAAGTGAGTGTGATACTGCCTCGTTTGTGATGTTTTATTCTTCTTAGAATGAGGATTTGATGATATAGTATATTGTTTCATTTCCCACCGAGAAAAGAAAATTGATCACTTAGTCCATACCGTTTCAATACAATCTTTGCTTAATCGTGCTAATTCGATAATTTTTCTTATCGAGGAGTTCGCTGGTGAACTCACTCCTATCAATCCAATTCCACCGGGAATTATTGAAGCCGATTCGGAAAAAGATATTCTTCTAATTGAAAATTTGTTGAATGATGATTCATCTCCTCACTATCCGAAAGAACTTAATTCCGAGATTCCTAATGCTATTATCGAATCTTTCTCCCCATCTCCTATCAGTCGAGGATGTGATTTATTATGGAGGAGATCGATTATATTTATTGTTCAGGTGACTCGGGATACAACCAGATTATTAAGAATGACGACTATGGACTCGGAGGGGGATATTCTTTTTTCTCGAATGTATGAGGATCGAATAGTCCCTTTCACATCACTGGAGTATGAAACATTCCACCACATCACAAAAGACAAAATACACAATATACAAGCATAATTTGTTCATTTTTCATCTTTTTAAGGTTATTTTTGATATAAAATGGATATATGATTTCTCACATTTCAGAATCTAAAGAGAATGATTGGAAGAAGATTTTGTACGATGCTCCAATTGATGATTTGATTACCGAGGACAAAGTTTTCAACCCCGGGATTCATGAGATAATATTTTCTACAACATATGGAAGCTTACCCTTTGAGGATCGCCATTATCTTTCCTTCACGTATGTTATCCAATTTTTCTTCCTTATTTCACCTATCTGATGGATTCTTTTCTTCCTCTCTCCTCTGGGAGTGAGGATATCATTTTTGACCCCGGCATCTCCGCTTTTCATTTTTCTTCTCTAAAGCCGGTGGCATATAAATGTCCAATGGAAGTTTGCTCTTCCACTTCTTTCATCCATAATAATACGATGATATGGGGAGAGTCAAGCTAGAGACTCGCACAAAAACAAGCGCTTCGTGGGTGGCAACCCATGCTTATCCTTAGTAGTAGTATATTTATGAATAAGTGTGATGTGAGGAGGCTCGCCTCTTCCTTTCTCGTGTTTCATGTTTTGTGGTTTATGTCCAGGATTGCCCCGGATTTTGAAGACTCTCATGCTCGTGGTTTTATCCATCGTCCACTCAATCTTCAATCCTTCGCATGCTTATATATGGGAATCCGATATCCGAGATCTTATTGATTTAACGTTTATCTATTAGCATACTTAATAAACGGCTTTAGATTTGCGTAGAGAACCCTTAATATTTGGATTATGCCTTGAAATTAGTATGGGGGTGACAGTCTCACATTGAGGACAATGTGTAGTTCTAGTATGGGGGGATCTTTCGATTCGATCTTACTTGCATTTGCCTTGTCTTCACGTAACCCTGTTTTTCCACCAAAAATAGCAAAAATATGCCAAAATTTTAAAATTTTCAAAAAGAGAATAAGTGTGTTGACACATAGTTTTGTCTTTTTAGGAATAAATTTTGACTTGATCGAGCATGTTGCGCTCTAGCTTGCCCCTTAACTTATATAAATTTAAGCTTTTGCTAGTCTTTTATACAAGAAGCTTTAAAACGCGAATTCTAGCTTGAAAAAGCCAAGAGTTTGCAAGTTTCCATGATAGACTTTAAATATGCTAAGCTTGTTTTTATTAGACTAAGCATTCGCGAATCTTTTTATTAAAGATTTTAAATTTGCGAAGAACGAGAAATGATAGAGTTTTATATAAGTTAGATGCTAAACATAGAGTAGTTGGAACTCTTTAGAGCTCATAGAGGTTAATTGTGGCTTTTTGCTCCCACCAGCTTAATAAACGTTATATAATTGTTGAATAAAATAAAGTTGCTTTAGGTTTTTGCGATTCTTAGTTTAAATCACTTCGTAGAGATTCCTTCTGGTGAAAGTAAGGTACACATCGAGGTTTTGTTAGTGTTGTGGGGAAATAGGCTTCTAGACCATGGTCGGCTCGCATACCGATGTGGCAGTTGTTAAAGACCACATGACTTGAAATTTGGCTATAATAATAATAATTATGTAATAAACCAAAGCCGAAATAAGACTTCTGGATCATGGTCGGCTCGCATACCGATGTGACAGTCATTTAAAGGGTGGAGGTAATAATAATAATAAAACTGTGGGCTGATAAAAGTTTACTGCATCTTGCCGTCTCACAACCGATGTTGTAGTCTTCTAAATAAGGCACGTAGTAATAATCCGAGACTGATAAAAGTTTTTTGCATCTTGCCGGCTCACAACCAATGTTGCAGCCTTCTAAAAGGTTGAGGAAATCACCGAGGTCGAAATATGTTTGCTGCATCTTGCCAGCTCACAACCGATGTTGCAGCCTTCTAAAGGACCGAGGTTTAATAATGTTGCAATAATAACAATAATAAAGCCAAATTTCGACTCCGGGGTTATCTAAAAAGGATAACCCCTAAATCGTGCAAAATTAGAACCTTAATGTGGACCTTATTCTCACCATATCGTCTCTTTAGGAAAGGATTTCAAACTAATTGTGGTTTAAATCGAGTTTACTTTAAGTGAATAAGATATTAATTTATTTGTCACAAATAATAATAATAAAATCTTTAGAGGATTTAGGAATAAGGGAGCGGAAAGTAGCTATGCATCCACAATTAGCATTTATGAGTAGTGTTAGCATCTTAACTTGTATTTAACAATGATTTCGTTTTTAAGCTTGGTTTGGGGCAGGTGAAAAAATCTAATGACGATGGAATTTATCTTTTTTATTGTTTCCCTTGTTCGTTTGGAAAGCTATGATATGTATGAATAATAATAATAAATGCATAAAAAGGGTAAAACGGGGTGCTTTTCAAAACTAGTAATTTCTTAATCCCCTTAGATGAACACGTAGCTACTTTTCTAAGTAATTAGTCTAAAGAGGGGATTGAATTTTTTACTTTTCTAAGTTTGTATTTATGACATTGCGTGACACGGCAATAGCTTAGTATAGGGGATTTTGGTATGTGCTTATTTACACATACCTTTTACCTAATTAAACGAGCCAAAATAACCAAAAATGTGTGAAAAATACAATGTATAGGCTTGTTTTTGTGTTTGTGTATGTGCAGGTAACATATATCAAGAAAAGGACAAAATAAAGTCAAAACTAGACAAAACACGAGCACGGGATTGGAAAAAGCACGAAAAGACCGAAGTCGAAGGCGTACCCATTTTCTATGAACCAACCCGGGCCCATTTTAGTGGGCCGGGTAAGCCCACTATTACTTATACCACACTAAATTTAAGCCTTATTCACTTATAAAATCCATTTCCAAAATCCATAAGTCTTATCCAAAGTCTTGGCCCAAAACAAGTCAAAGCCCAACCCTTTTGATAAAACCCGGTCCAAAACCCCTTTTATAAACATGGTCAATGATTTTTAGACCGATCAATAGATACTGTAGCTCTATCCCTTTCCCTCTATTTCACTTTTACAGGGCAAGCATTGACCACGGGTAAAATCAATCAAGTACACACGCTTCTAGAAGGGATTTCTGACATCACTGACACCCTCAATAGCCACGCTGGCAATCCTCAGCATTGTGATTGGCTATTAAGGCGTGGCACTTGATCCAACGGTCAAGAGATTGAAGATTAGAGGCGGTTATGATTGGATGGCCAAGATCAAAGGAGTAAGGAGCGTCCAGAGGGCTAGAAGCTTCGCTACACCCCTATAAATAGAGGTCCTCACACACAGTGAAAGAATCATCTAGGAGTAGGAGTAGCTTTAGGGTAGCTTATTGTTTAGCTTATTGTATTTCTTTCCAGCTTATTGTATTTCTTTTTAAAGCATTGTACTCTTTTTATAAGATAAATAAAATTTCAGTTTACCTTACATTGTTCTTTAAATTTCTGTTTCACTTTTAATGTTTTTAAATAATAAGTTGTCTTGATAAGCTGCTCTAATAAGTTCTTAGCCACCTTAATACTTTCTGTTTACACTGATAAGCTTAATAAGCTTATTAGTGTAAGCCTTGTTCATTTGAAATTGAAATCAGAAATAAGCTTGGAAGATAAGCTAGCCATGGATGAGCTTATGGGGTTTTTAGATTGCTTAATTATAAGATGGGTAGGATATTAGAGCTTATTAGGTTATAATAATCCCTGTTTGGTGCAAGGGATCAAGGTACACTTTGTTTTCTCTTTAAATATTTTCTAAGTACTTATTTGCTAAAACTGCTTATTGCTTTGCTTAATTGTGCTTACTCCTGTCAAGTTTATGCTTATTTGTTCTACAATTACCTTATGCTTTATCTGTTTTTGAATATCTCAGCTTAATTCAGTTTAAAATTGTAATTCCAAAAGTTAAAGGGGTGTTTGGTTCTAGCAGTACTAACCTTAGTTAGTACTGCTTAGTCTATTTTGCCACTTGAATCAGTTTTAACAAGCTCAAATTTAGTGGTTAAGTTAGTTTAATTCAGTTGTTAAAGTTTAAAATTCAAGTTTGAGGTCTTATGTATGTATGGCTGAAATCTGTGGTCATTTAGTTTTATAAACTAGCTTATTTGATTAGATCTAGTTTAGGTGCTTATTAGAGTAATTGTCAATCTTGTTTTGGTCATTGATGCAGTAGTATATTGCTTGTCTAAGTATTGCATGAGTCAAAATCGTTTTAGTCCAAATCTGTCTAGTTTTAAAGTCCATTTTCAAAGTATTTTTTCCAATTTTCAATAGCAAAACTAGGTTGGATTAAAGTTGTTTTGAGGTCTGATTTTGAATGTATAAGCTCCTTGTATAACAAGCTTTATCTGTTTTCAACTTTTGAGTTTTTATCTTAGATTTTTCTTGCTTAAATTTAAGGATAAAAAGGCCATTTTGTCTTTTCATAAAAATTTTAAAAAAATCCAAAAAAGAGTAGTTGTTAAACTGTCAGTTTGCTTATTTCTAAGCCATTTTTCCTAAAATTTGTTTTTATGAGTTCTTTGAAGGTCAAACTTAATCTGTTTTTGGTCTATATTTTTTTTCAAGTGCTTAATTGGTCTAGAAATTAGCTTAAAGTTGGCTATTCTTCATCTTAAACTGCCAATTTAAGCTAGATTTGATTTTAGCTTTTAAAAGCTTTTAAGCTCAGCTTGTTGGTTAATTCCTTGTCATAAGTTTTTTTAGGTCTAGGTAGCTATAGGAATTCAGGTTATTTGCTTATCATTTGCTTTTTATGTCTTAAAAATTCCATCAGTTAGC
This sequence comes from Tanacetum coccineum, assembly GCA_026074375.1. Taxonomy (NCBI): domain Eukaryota; kingdom Viridiplantae; phylum Streptophyta; class Magnoliopsida; order Asterales; family Asteraceae; genus Tanacetum; species Tanacetum coccineum. Next base: position 33,863 of record BQNB010039680.1, read on the forward strand.
TTAATAGTTTAAATTCTGTCATTTAATTCAGCTTTTTCTAGCTTATTTTCAAGTTTCATAAAAAGTTCATTTTATAAAAATAGCTTATTTTAGTTAGTTCTTTCAAGATTTCAAAAAAATAATAATAAATAAAATTAAAATATTTTGCAAAAAGAGATGGCCACAGGTTTCGAACATGTGACCTCTCCTTTTGCACACACACGCCTCATGTGACAACCATGACTTGAGCAGGTTAGTCAAATCGTTAGTGTTGACTTATGTGTCTGTTGCAAAGTATGGTTAATGTGATTCTATGTGTTTATATGTGTTTTTATGTGTTTATGAGGTATTGGTAATCAATCTATTAAGTGTGATCATCTCAATGAGATTAGAATGATGGGAAAATTTGTTGAGTTCATTTCGTTCATTTTTAATGACAAAAAAATGATTGTTGATAATTGAGCAGTTGCAAGTTAATTGTGTAAGTAAATAAATACGTATACGTATTTTGTGTTAGTTATCTAAGATAGGATTAGCGTTAAAAAAAAATAAAAGCCAAAAAAAATATAATTTTTTTCTGAAAATTATTTTTAGTCATTTAGGATTTATTAAAATTAAATTTGCGTTCGTAGGGTTTAAATTTGATATAGTTGGTTAAATTAGTTGCGTTCCCGTTAACATTTTTAGGATAAATTGTTAGATGCCTTATTTGATTTCGTGCTTTTACTTGTTAGTGCATTTTTATTTGTAGAAATAGGAAACCAAATCAACAATCTTAAAATATTCAATCACGCGATCACAAACTTAACCTTGATTTTCAATTCGCACCTCGTCAGGATACGACTCAGGAAGGTTTTGAATTTTACTTTGGATAGAAGTAATTTTCTAGAATCCTCACGGAATACTTATTACTATACTATTATCGACTAATCCTTATACTATATATTATGTATACGTATCGGGAGGAATTAATTTTTGGCGCCGTTGCCGGGGAGGTGTGTTAAGATTATCATGTTAACGTTTGAAGATTAGTTTTTGAAGACCCTTCCTCGGGAAGTTATCGTTTTTAATTGTGAATATTTTCTTTTTATAAAATCATAAAAATACAAAAATATTTTACACTTCTATTCTTATTTTTCTTTTATTTTTTTATAAAAATTAACCGTTTGTTAATTGTTGTTTCGGCTCATCTTTAGTTAACAAACTATAAGAGAGGTTTAAGGAGGGTCAATCCAACGAACTTCGACCCAAAAGGAGAAAGTTTTTAAAAGCTTCACGCTTACCCGCTCCTACGCTTCTTTGTGCGTTTTCTAGAGAGCTACCGTGCACGTTTGACTTTCTGTTACCAAGAATATTTTTCTTTCTTATTTTAATTTCTTTACCTTATGTATTATTTTAAAAATCTAAAAATATTCTTCTCTATCCTCTTATTCGTTTAATTCTTATTCTCTTACCCCTCTCTATTGTTTAAATCTTATGGCGTTGCTCGACTATTGTTGTATCTGTAAAGGTCGGATGAGTAATGATCGGATATTTTGTCGACCATGTATGTGTGAGCGGTGTAGAAGAAATTATACAGACATATTTTGTTCTATATGCTGTTTTGAATCTGGAAATGCATTCATTGATAATTTGATTACAAACTCTTTTGATGATCTTCTGAACTCTTCTGACCACTCTCCACAATCACAGTACCAGATGAATTCTTGTGAGTTATATGAAGACAATGCTCATTATGGTTACGATTGTCCACATCAAGTTCCGTTTGTCTACAATCAGGACCCGTGTTTTAATCAAAACTTTGATAATAATTTTCCACAAACTTCACCAAGTCTTCCACAATATCTTTGTTGTACCCGTTGTGGGGGTCCTCATGAGACTTTTCAATGTGATCAATTGATCTTCGATGAGCCTTATTATGAAAACTGTGGGGGACCTCATATGAGTTTTCAGTGTCAACCAATGAATCAAAATTTCTATAATTCAAATTCTTCGGGTTTTGACCAATCCCCGCAGTATCCCGAGGAAAGTATCAAAGAATTTTTTGTAAAGCACGCTTAAGAAATGATAACTACGTTGCAATCCACTGTGAAAATAGTGATTCAACAACATGAGCAGGCAGTTCAGAAAGAGCAGGAGGAGCAAGCAGCTTTTACTCCATATTGGAAAATTCCTATTATTGACGATGATGATGATGAGTACACTATTCAATATAAGAAATATTTAGAGAATTCGTCTAATGCAATCACACCCGATTTACCAACCAAGGAACCCGATAACTCTCTTAGTATGGGGGACGAGCATCTTAGCACTATTCTGGAAACAGAATCGGACGAATTAATAAAGTCTAGTGTTAAGGACCTTGTCCCAATCCCAAGTGAGTCCGAGGGTATTTATGATGATACGTGTGATGTGCCTTTTTGTGATAATTCTCCTCTTCTTGATGTTTTAAACGATCACTTTGAGATTTTCTCTGATTTTAACGATGATTATACTTCGAGTGATGACGATTTTTATGAGGACATCGATTACGTTGAGGCATCACCTCCCGATTCGGAGCTTGTCAGCTTAGAAGAGGTGAAGGACGATATACTTTGTGAGAAATTATTGAATATCAATCTTCTTATTGCTAAGATCGAATCTTTGAAAGACAACCCCACTCCTGATTGTGTGCTCAATTCTCCTTCCCTATTTCCTATCCTTGTTAAGGATAGTGACTCTTTCTTTGAGAAGTCCGATACTTCTCTCTCTTATTCGGATAATTCTTTACCCGAATTCGAGACTTTTAGTGATCATACGGAAGAGACGAGTAGTGGCAGTACCACTACTCATTCTGATAACTCTCTTCCCGAGTATGATTCATTTCTCTTTGAGATTGAGCCCGATCAGGGAGAGTTGACTAGCGTTGTTATGGAAGATATTTTAGGAGAACCTCGTATTCATGTGCCTAATGCCACCCTTATGCTGGATTTGGACTTCATTCCTTCTGATGATTCCCTCGGATCTGATCTTGAAGTTTCTTTTCCTTCCGGAACTAGAAACAAGATTTTTGATCCGGGGATATTCTTTGAAGTCCAATCCAAGAGATTTCTATCTCGGGATACATTTTCTATCTCATTTATCCGTAATCCTCTTTGTCCAGTGATTGAGACTTTGCTTCCATTTTCATCCGAAAATGAAGACCAAGTTTTCAATCCTGGGATTCTTTCTTCTAATCTCTTATCTCATCTAGGCAAAATCACTTCTGATTTTTCTGAGAGCCTGATGATGATTTGTGGAGAGGACATTCCTATCTTGGATGTTCCTTATCTCCATTTCTATCCCCCTTGACCAGCTCAAGTATGGGGGATCGAGTCAGGCTCAAGACTCGGTTAACAAAAATAAGCGCTTCGTGGGTGGCAACCCATGCTTATCCTTAGTAGTAGTATAATAATAATGAATAAGTATGATGTGAGGAGGCTCGCCTCTTCAATTTCTCCACTTGTTTTGTGTATTTTGGTTTATGTCCTGGATTTGCCCGGATTTTGAAGGGACTCTCGTGTCAGGGTTTGTTCCATCGGTCACTGATCTTCAATCTTTAGTATGCCTATATGGGAATCCGATATCCGAGATCTTATTGATTTAACGTTTATCTATTAGCATACTTAATAAACGGCTTTAGATTTGCGTAGAAACCCCTTAATATTTGGATTATGCCTTGAAATTAGTATGGGGGTGACAGTCTCACATTGAGGACAATGTGTAGTTCTAGTATGGGGGGGGGGGATCTTTCGATTTGATCTTACTTGCATTTGCCTTGTCTTTACGTAACCCCGTTTTTCCACCAAAATAGCAAAAATATGCCAAAATTTAATTTTTTTCAAAAATAGAATAATTGTTTCGAGATTGTACTTTGAGTGATGACGATTATGATGAGGACATTGATTATATTGAGGCATCACCTCCCGATTCTAAGCTCGTCAGCTTAGATGAGGTGAAGGATTTTTACCTAGAAGATGGAGAGAATGACACTGATATTCTTCTGAAAATCGAGGACGATATACTTTGTGAAAAAATATTGAATATCAGTCTTCTTATTGCTAAGATCGAATCTTTAAATGACAACCCCACTCATGATTGTGTGCTCAAGTCTCCTTCCCCGTTTCCTATCCCCGTTGAGGATAGTGACTCTTTCTTTGAGAAGTCCGATACTTCTCTCTCTTATTTAGATAATTCTTTACCCGAATTCGAGACTTTTAGTGATCATACGAAAGAGACGAGTAGTGGCAGTACCACTACTCATTCTGATAACTCTCTTCCCGAGTATGATTCATTTCTCTTTGAGATTGAGCCCGATCATGGAGAGTTGACTAACGTTGTTATGGAAGATATTTTAGGAGAACCTCGTGTTCATGTGTTACCCACCCATCCCACCCTTATACTAGATTCGGACTTCATTCCTTCTGATGATTCCCTCATATCCGGCCTTGAAGTTTCTTTTCCTTTCGGAACTAGAAACAAGATTTTTGATCCGGGGATATTCTTTGAAGTCCAACCTAAGAGATTTCTATCTCGGGATACATTTTCTATCTCATTTATCTGTAATCCTGTTTGTCCAGTGATTGAGACTTTGCTTCTATTTTCATCCAAAAATGAAGACCAAGTTTTCAATCCTGGGATTCTTTTTTCTAATCTCTTATCTCATCTGGACAAAATCACTTCTGATTTTTCTGAGAGCTCGATGCTGATTTATGGAGAGGACATTCCTATCTTGGATGTTCCTTATCTCTATTTCTACCCCCTTGACCAGCTCAAGTATGGGGGATCAAGTCAGGCTCGTGACTCGGTTAACAAAAACAAGCGCTTCGTGGGTGGAAACCCATGCTTATCCTTAGTAGTAGTATATTAATAATAAGTGTGATGTGAGGAGGCTCGCCTCTTACTTTCTTGTGTTTCGTGTTTTGTAGTTTATGTACAGGATTGCCCCAGATTTTGAAGACTCTCGTGCTCATGGTTTTGTCCTTCGTCCACTCAATTTTCAATCCTTCAGATGCTTATATTTGGGAATCCGATATCCGAGATCTTATTGATTTAACGTTTATCTATTAGCATAATTAATAAACGGCTTTAGATTTGCGTAGTGACCCCTTAATATTTGAATTATGCCTTTCAATTAGTATGGGGGTGACAGTCTCACATTGAGGACAATGTGTAGTTCTAGTATGGGGGGATCTTTTGATTCGATCTTACTTGCATTTGCCTTGTCTTCGCGTAACCCCATTTTCCACCAAAAATAGCAAAAATATGCCAAAATTTAAAAATTTGCAAAAAGAGAATAAGTGTTTTGACACATAGTTTTGTCTTTTTAGAAATAAATTTTGACTTGATCGAGCATGTTGCGCTCTAGCTTGCCCCTTAACGTTTATAAATTTAAGCTTTTGCTAGTCTTTTATACAAGAAGCTTTAAAACGCGAATTCTAGCTTGAAAAAGCCAAGAGTTTTGCAAGCTTCCATGTTAGACTTTAAATATGCTAAGCTTGTTTTATTAGACTAAGCATTCGCGGATCTTTTTATTAAAGATTTTAAATTTGCGAAGAACGAGAAATGATAGAGTTTTATATAAGTTAGATGTTAAACATAGAGTAGTTGAAACTCTTTAGGGCTCATAAAGGTTAATTGTGGCTTTTTGCTCCCATCAACTTAATAAACGTTATATAATTGTTGAATAAATAAAGTTACTTTAAGTTTTTGCGATTTTTAATTTAAATCACTTTGTAGAGATTCCTATTGGTGAAATTAAGGTACACATCGAGGTTTTGTCAGTGTAATGAGGAAATAGACTCCTGGACCATGGTCGGCTCGCATACCGATGTGGCAGTTGTTAAAAGACCACAGGACTTGAAATTTGTCTAATAATAATAAGTTATGTAATAAACCGAAGCCGAAATAAGACCACTAAATCTTGCCGGCTCACAACCGATGTGGTAGTCGTTTAAAGGGTAGAGGTATTAATAAAAATAATAAAACTGTGGGCTGATAAGTTTACTGCATCTTGCCGCTCACAACCGATGTTGCAGTCTTCTAAATAAGGCACACAATAATAATCCGAGACTGATAAAAGTTTGATGCATCTTGTCGGCTCACAACCAATGTTGCAGCCTTCTAAAAAGTGGAGGAATTTACCGAGGTCGAAATAAGTTTGCTGCATTTTGTCGGCTCACAACCGATGTTGCAGCCTTCTATAGGACCGAGGCTTAATAATGTTGCAATAATAACAATAATAAAGCCAAATTTCAACTCTGGGGTTATCTAAAAAGGATAACCCCTAAATCATGCGAAATTAGAACCTTAATGTGGACCTTATTCTCACCATATCTTCTCTTTAGGAAAGGATTTCAAACGAATTATGGTCTAAACCAGGTTTTACTTTATGAGAATAAGACATTAATGTATTTGTCACAAATAAAATAATAAAATCTTTAGAGGATTTAGGAATAAGGGAGCAGAAAGTAGCTATGCATTCACAATTAACATTTATGAGTAGTGTTAACATCTTAACTTGTATTTAACAATGATTTCATTTTTAAGCTTGGTTTGGGGCGGGTGAAAAATCAAGGACGATGAATTTATCCTTTTATTGTTTCTTGTTCCGTGAAGTTATGTTATGAATGAATAATAATAATAAATGCATAAAACTAGTTAAACGGGAGGCTTTTCAAAACTAGTGATTTTTTAAACCCCTTAGATGAATACTTAGCTACTTTTCTAAGTAATTAGTCTAGGGGGGTTAGAAATTTTTGGTTTTCTAAGTGTGTTTATGACATTGCGTGAGGACACGACAATAGCTTGGTATGGGGGATTTTGGTATGTGTGTAAATACACATACCTTTATCCTAATAAAACGAAATAAAAAGACCAATAATGACCAATAATGACTAATAAATACAGAAAAATGCATTGTATTCGTTTGTATTGTGAATTGTGTCTTGCAGGTAACGGATATTGCATTAAAGGACAAAAATGAAGCAAAACGGACAAAACCGAGCACGAGAATGAAATGAGCGTGAAAATACCAAAGCCGAAGGCGTACCCATATTCTATGAACCAACCTGGGCCTATTTTATTGGGCCGGGTCAGCCCAATAACTTTTATACTATAAACCTTATTAGCCTAAACCTTTTTAAAATTAACATGTCTAAATCCATTTACCTTAGCCCATTTTACAAATCCAAGCCCAACACCAAAACCATTAACTAGGTCAAAATTACTCGCGGGTAAATTTACTATTCATCATCCTCCTCAAAATTAACCCTGCGTGTGTACAGAGGATACCATGCTCCTCACCTATACTTCATACCTTCTGGAAGATGTATGACACGTATGACAAGTTCCTAACCACGCTGGCAATCCGGAAGCACCCTATTGGTTGAGATACGTGTACACAATCCAAGGGCTCAGATGGATATGAAGATGGATTCAGTTATGGATCAAAGGCTATGATGAGAGTTGGGAGGACTTAGAAGCTTTACCTCAGGGCTATAAATAGATGCCTTTGAGCTCTCACATACATATCTAGGTTTTAGCTTTAGGGTAGCTTATTGTATTTCTTTCCAGCTTATTGTATTTCTTTTTAAAGCATTATACTCTTTTTATAAAATAAATAAAATTTTAGTTTACCTTATATTGTTCTTTAAATTTCTGTTTCACTTTTAGTGTTTTTAAATAATAAGTTGTCTTGATAAGCTTCTCTAATAAGCTCTTAGCCACCTTAATACTTTCTGTTTACACTGATAAGCTTGATAAGCTTATCAAGCTTATCAGTGTAAGCCTTGTTCATTTGAAATTAAAATCAGAAATAAGCTTGGAAGATAAGCCAGTTAGGGAAGGGCTTATGGGGTTATTAGATTGCTTATTTATAAGCTGGGTAGGTCCTTAGAGCTTATTAGGATTATTTGATCCCTATTTTAGCAAGGGATAAAGGTACACTTTCTATTTCCTTTTTTCCTTTCTTTACTGCTTATTTGCTCATTTTGTGTTTCAAAGTTCTTATTTTTCTTGCATTCTTCATAGTATTAAGTATTTTTTAGTATTTTTCTAGAATTTTTAAAATTAGTTTAGTATTTTTAACATTTAATTTAGATTAAAACTGTTTTTAATTCATATTAAATTAAATAAAAATCAAAAAAATATAATTCTTTTTTTTAAATTTTTTAGGACTTAGGAAAATTAGATTTGCTTTCGTATGGTTAAAATTTTAGATTTTGATTTTTTTAAAGAACGGGATTGAATCCCGTTAACGTTTTTTCATTTTTTAGCTTAAATTACTTTCCTTTTTGGTTTACTTTTATTTGTCCTTGCATTTTAGTCATTTAGGATTTATAAAAAGTTAAAAAAATCATTTTAGGATTAAATTTTGACAATTTAGGTTTTCGAGTGTTTTTACGTTTCCGTTTACATTTTTATATTCGTTATTGCATTTGTTTTTAGTTTAGATTGCCTTTTAATTGCTTTTTTCTAGATAGGAATTAGAAAACCCAATCAAATCTTGTTCCATTTAAACATCAAATATCAAACCGACTCTCGACTCTCCATTGCACGCCTCGTTGGGAGAACGACCTGGGTGATCACTTGCCCGGAATCATTTATATCATACCCGTGAGTTTGTTAATCTTTTTCCTAAAGGGTTGACTATTTATATCACTTGCCCGGAATCATTTGATTAATATTATATTACTATTTGATATATAATTACCCCTAAAAAGGTGGTTATATCGGATGTCTTGTAAAGGTCAAGCATAAGATACAGTGGCAGACTCCACATGCGAGTCCGAGTAGATTGCAGCTTGTGAGGCTTCAAAGGAAGCTATCTGGATGAAAAATTTCATTGGAGATCTTGGAGTTGTTCCAACTGTACAAGACCCCATTGAAATATTCTGTAATAATGAGAGTGGCAGTAGCCTTGACAAAAGAACCCAAGGGATCTGGTAAGTCTAAGCATATTGATAGAAAAATACATTTTGTTCAAGAAATGTAGAAGAGGACACGTGATTATGAAGCACATACGATTTGAGGATAATCCAGCTGATCCATTCACAAAGGCATTGGCTAAGTCCAGACATGATGAACATGTTAGGAGCATATGATTTAAAGATAATATAGAGATTTAGTTGTTAGTTTAAATTTGAAACATTATAAACAATGATTGATATTGTAATGGATTTGGTGATTAAATAATGAAGATTTGTTTATTTGTATGTGTTATACCATTTACTATTGTTTATTATTGTGTTTCATTTTTGCATGTTTAGAATCCACTTCCTGAGTACTTAGTTTACTCAAACCTCCTTAGTCATTCATACTACAGGAAGTAAGTATTGATTTAAGACTGTCATGGAGTGTTGGTAGATTGTCTATAAAGATTAGACATAGCATAGAGAATGCTGCAACACTCATGAGTATTTAATGGGAATTAAGTATAGGAGAAACCCGTACTTAGAGAGATTACTTATGGTGTAATATCAAAGTGTTATTCTAAGATGTATATCTTTCCTCTATTTTTAAAATGGATGATACATCGTGTTTATAGTTTTTTCAGTCGTTTATACTTTAGTTTATTCAAACGCTGCGCGTAAATGCCATCTATAATAGGTTATGCTAGGTATGAAATGATGAGTTGACTAGTTCTATGTATTCAAGTTTATTTGTTTTTTTTTTTTTGCCCCTAAAAAAATGGGAATGAATATTTGGGGCACCCGATGATTAGATGTTGACTAAATGTTGCTTGCCTGCCAACAATTAAATTGAGGTGTTCAATTCTGTAGTCTAATATAGGTCAAATAATTAGAAATCGGGAAATTAATTTTGAACCTAGAGATTTATTAAAATCCATGTCTCGGTTTTACAATTTCAGTTAGAACAAAGGAATAGTTGATAACTTATCTAAGGGTTGTCTCTAAGATATGATTCAGAGTTTGGTAGTTGCATTGGATGGCACTCTCTGCCTTAGTTTACATCAGGATAAAATTGAACAATTATAGTGATGACTTGTCCGAGTGGGAGATGTTGGATTTAGTGTCCATGTTCATAACTAATTGGTAAAAAATGGTCATCAAAAAGTAGAGTCCTTTTTTGTTGCCCTCGGTGAACATTGAGAGAAATAATAAAGGAGAGATAATATTAATTAGAATTAAATTATGTGTTATAATTATTGTTTATTAATTTATTAATAGTTGGCAAATTATTTAGAAACTAATTATAAAGAAGCATGGGCTGAATATGAACTAATACAAGGTATATTAAGTTGAACGGGTCGGGAAGACCCATAAGGGACCCATGGGACATTTTTTTTGGGGATCGTCAACTCGTGTAACGAGACCTTAGGAGTTCGAATTCTTTTTCTCTTTGGTTCGTGGGTGTGAGCTATTAGAAGTACTCTCGTTTGAGTACTTGCCTCCAAGTTCGACCAAGGTGGTCTGTTTGTAAGAAATCTAATTTTCTCAAAGGTTAGTATTTATTTTCTTATTTGTTTATTTATTTCTTTTAAGTTGCTTTTATTTACTAGGTTAAGATCCTTTAGGGTTTTGTTTCCTTCTTGCCCTAGATTAATTGTTGTTTCCTCTTTATGTTAATCTAGTTAGGGTTTTGAAATCCCATCACTTAGTAGGGTAGTGATTAAGTGATCATCCCAAAGTTAGTCTACTAGGTTGATCGAGATGGGATGACATTGTTGGAATGTGGTAGTTGGATCTAGGGTTTATACGACTAGAGATACGTGAGCCTATTGGGGGCACACACATTAAACACATAGAATACGTTTATTCTTAAATATACTTCACGTAATGTTTAAATGTAAACCAGAAGGACTTAAATTGACAAAACTCAAACCCAAGGGATGCCTAGAGATAGCCGGCCCCATGGTTTTATTAGAGGGGGTATTTGTGGCA